>PVJS01041266.1:0-18039 GCA_004027185.1 Glis glis
AGAGAGAGAGAGAGAGCTGAGGCTGGCCGTGAACCCGGATCCTCCAGTCTCCGCCTCCCAAAGTACTGGGATTACAAGCGTGCGCCACCACGCCCGGCTCCTGAATTCTTAAAGACTGTGTATGTGTAATTATCATCTGCATATAGGGATATATTTGGGTCTTGTTATTTATTTTTGTATATTCAATTTTGTCCTCTGCCTAGTTACTAAATATCTGTAGTAAATATTAAGGGTGATAGTGGCTACCCTTGTCTTTCTCCTGAGTTGAGTGGAAATATTTCCTTTGATTTCGCAGTTAAGTATCTGGATTTTAGGTTGTTGTCTACGTAATATATACACAACTGGGTCCCACAGCTTCTTTGATATTTAATTTTTTTACAACAAGGATAGGGATGTTTTGTCAAAAGCCTTTTCAAGCTTTACAGGGAACATCCTATAACTTTTTGTCCTTAGATCTGCTAATGTGGAGTATATGTCGTCTTCCTCTGCTCCGTGCATCTCTGGAATGAGCTGTTTGATCAGGGCACATCGTTCTCATTGTTGCCCTGTATTCTGCTTGCTAACCGTATGGGAGGTCCCTGTGGTGTGCTAGGGCAGAGGAGGCTCAGGCTGCAGCCCTGTGTCACCCAGCTCCCAGGACCCCATCAGCCCCAGTGCATCCCTGAGAGTCCCTGGTTTTAGAAAGTACATTTTACTTTCTGACAACCCCAGCCATCCCCCATGTAGCATGCTGTGGTCTCTTTGGGGGAACTTATGAAACATCCTTGGTCTCTGTTTGCTGTTTCTGGCTCCACTTACAGGCAAAGTAGACACCACAGGTTTTCTGTCTTTGAGTTTCATGATAATTGTGTTGTTGGCTTTCCCCCTTTATTCCTCTTGTTGCTTGTGTGGCTAGAGAAGTAAGTAGCGTCAGAGCTGTCCTTCCTATGTGTTTCTGGTGGAGACTTTTGACTGAGACCGGGCTTCCTGGGAGCACCTGTCTGGGAGGAGTCCCCTGCTCAGGGGTAGAGACATCTTGAAGGTAGTGAGCCTTCCCCAGTGAGGGGAGATGCTGGGGGGGAGGCTTCTCCTTCCCCGCAGGCCCAGGGGAGGACTTGGTGTCAGACCCTGTGGCAGAGGGGCAGGGCCCGCCTCCTGTCCTGCCCGCATAGATCCACCTGAGTGTCTGCCTCCAGTGCTCAGCTTGGTTTGAATGAAAGTGTGCTGTGAAAGTGTGCCCACTCCACCAGCTGCCCTGTTAGCAAGTCACATCTGCCCACCGTTGCCTCCCGCGGCACTTTCCTGGCCTCCTGTCTCCTAGCTCACGTCATTTCATGAAATCCATGAAGTGTTGCTGTGATTTTAAAAAAGGAACAACTCCTCACAGCCTTCAAGACAGTCATCTCTTTGCGGAAACTGAAAGGGGTGTGGATTTTCAGCTTGGGTGTGTGAACGCGGGGTTGGGTTTTTCCTCCAAATGACTGAGCATTGGGTTCATGTGGTTTGGTTGTTCCCACAGATTACATGACACAGCATGGACGCCCGGCATTCTGTAGTGATGGGGCTGGCCTGAAGGTACAGGATCATCTGGGTCATTCCCTGTCGGGGGGCCTTTGTTATCCATCCCTGGCTGTACTTGTGATGAGGAGCTGTTGGTTTGGTTTTTTTTTTTTTTTTTGGTACTAGGGATTGGACTCAGGGTCATTCTATCTCCAAGCTATACCCCCAGCCCTATTTTATCTTTTATTTTGAAACAGGGTCTTGCTAAATTGCTGAGTCTGGCCTCAAACCTGCAATCCTTCTGTCTCAGCCTCCCAAGTACAGGGATTACAGCTGTGTGCCACCACACCCAGCTGATGAGGACCGTTTTTTTTTTTTTTTTTTTTGCAGTACTGGGGATTGAACCCAGGGGCATTCTACCTCCAAGTTACACCCCCGGCCCAATTTTTTATTATTCTTTATTTTGAAACTGGGTCTCACTAAGTTGCGGAGGGCCTCACTAAGTAGCTCAGGCTGGCCGTGAACCCAGATCCTCCAGTCTCAGCCTCCCAAGTACTGGGATTACAAGCCTGTGACACCACGCCCGGCTCAAGGACTGTTTTTAAGTGGCCATCATCACCAAGTCACAGGCAGAGCCTGGAGAGATGCTCAGTGCTGCCCCCCAGGAGCAGGGGCATCTCCTCCCTGCTCAGCAGAGCTGTTCTTTGGAACCATTCCTGTGTTAGAGCAAGCTGCATTCAAACTGTGTTATGAGTAGAACTCAAGGAAGACAGGGATGGACAAGGGGGAAGGTACTTTTCTTTTCATTTCTATCCTTTTTTTTTGGCAGCACAGAAAGGCAATTATGTGTAATTTGGAGCAGAGTGTGCATTCCCCGTCACTTGTCCGGCTTTGCAACATGCTCCTCCTTACACATGACAGGGAGGTCTACAAAGTACACATTTGACAAATTGCAGCGTTCCTAACAAGACCAAGGTACTGTATTTTTTTTTTACCAGAAAATTCACTGATTTCTTTAGTGCCACTGTTCACAGCATGTTAGTTTTATTTCAGCTTATTCAGTATTATAAGGGAGCTCCCTCATCATAAGCCAGTCACATTCCATGGGGTAAAAGATGTGGGAGGAACAGATGTTCACATGCTCTGAGCCCTGCAGCTGCCCCAGGCACCTCCTGTGATGCCAGAGAAAATGTACAGAATCCTAAGCATCTACATAACGGAGAGGTATTGTTTTAGGTTATTATATGTTGACCTTTTAGATAATAAGCCTTTTATTCACGCAAAGTATTTTTAAAATTTTGGAAATCTGAAAAAGCGCTATTTACATAATGAGATATACATTTTGTATTAGAACATGTAATTTATATGTGCAACAATTTGGGGGAAAGGTCAGACTTAATGCTTCATAACAATGACAAAAACTTTGCATTAACCTCAAAATAACATGTAGCCGTGACAGCCGTGAAATCGGAATCATGCACCCTGCACTTGGGTGACTTTAGCTGGTCTTATCATCTGGAGCTTCTGGAAGGCTCTAGAAGGTTCTCCAGCACAGAATCCGGCTGATAAAGGAAAGACACCAATTACGTTGCTGTGAGTTCAGCCCCTCTCTGACAGGCATTTCCAGAAATGGAGAGCTCACTGCGTTTAGAAGCAGCTTACTCTGTTGGACAGCCCTGAGGTTTAGTCAGTTATTATTCAGGCTGACCCTGCAGCTCCCCCCTTCATTCGTAGTCACAGCCCCTGCTCCATCCTGGCACCACTCCTAAGCCCGCTCGTGTCGGTCCACACTCAGGCAGTAGAGAAGACCCACGTCTCCCAGGCCCCCTCTTCCCTTCTCAAAGCCATCAAACTCTCCACTACTCCAGGTGTCCTCCCATCACCCGCTTTTCAGACACCTTTTATCACAGTCTATCAAGTTTTTAATTTTGGAATGCAGAATCAGAACCAAACACAACCTTCCAGATGGTTCTATGACATTCTGCAGTCTTCACTGAGACAAACACTGATGCTCATTATTCTGTGCCTCACAGCAACAGTAGGGCATTCCCGGGCTAACTCGTCTACGTGCTGTGCTATTTAACTTGGAATTCAGATTTTATTTTTGGTACTGGGGATTAACCCCAGGGGCCATGCACCACTGAGCAACACCCCCAGACCTTTATATTTTTTATTTTGAGACAGGGTCTCTCCAAATTGCCTGGGCTGGCCTTGAACTTGTGATCCTCCTCCCTCAGTCTCCCCAGCAGCTGGAATTATAAGTGCATGTCATCATGTCCGGCTGAATTCAGATAGTTTTGAATGTAAATTTCATACTTAACTCTAAAAATCTTATGTGATTCAAATAGTTTTCTGCCAACTAAACTCTCTCTGAAATAACCACTACTGAAGTTCTCTTGCCAGGGTTTTCTTATCCATGGACTTGATACATTTAAGATCATGATAAGGCACAGGTACTGGATGGAATTGTGCTCCCCAAAGTCCTAAGCCAGGTACCTGTGAATGGAATCTCATTTGGAAACAAAGTCTTTGCAGATGCATTTAAGTAAGAATAAACTCACACTGAAAGAAAGAAGGCCTGGATATGGCTGGTGTCCTAAGGAGAGGGAGATTTGGAAACAGACACACAGAGAAAGCATCCGACAGAGACAGGGGTCAGAGGGGTGTAACTACAAGCCAAGGAAAGTCAGGGATTGCTGGCAGCCGCCTGCAACAGGAAGAGACAGGAAGGACCCTCTTCTAGAGTCTTTGAGGGAGCAAGACCCCGATGACGCCTAATCTGTAAAATGCTTAATCTGTAAGACACCTAATCTACAAGAAAGAAAAGCAACAATTAAGAGGTTATATCATTTGCAGGAAAATGGATGGAAATAGAGAATATTATGCTAAGTGAGATTAGCCAGTCTCAGAAAGCGAATAGTTGTATGTTTTCTCTCATATGTGGAAGCTAGGGAGAAATTGGGAAACAAGAGATCTCAGATAAAGGAGCAGAGACTCCAAAGGAGCGATGGAGGGGGCTTAGGGGAGGGAGGAGGTGGATAGGGACATAATGAAGACAACACTTTAAATGATGCTATGTACGTATATGAACTTATCAATACCAATCTCAATGACATGTACAGGGAAGGGGAGGGAGGGGTGGGATCTGGAGGGGAACAGACCAAGTATTGTCTGCACGTATATTCCTATCACTCTATGCCTCAGAATGTTGTATAATTACAACATACCAATAAAAGTATATATATATATATATATATATATATATATATATATATGAAAAAGTGGTATCCAGGAGTGACAGCTACTGTGCAGGAATGCCCAACAGGGGATGGTGCTAAGTGATAATAACACTTGAGATGGGGGAAGATGCTCATTCAGAAAGCGTCAGGAGAAGCTCCAGGGTCCTGGGCCCTGAGTGGATGCTGTGAGGGAAGGAGAAAGGGACCGAGGTTTCTTCTTAAGATGCATCTCTCGCCTTGCTCACGTTGGGCTCCTGATGGAGACCGGGAAGCACACGCAACGGGTCTCTGCAGAGTGGCACATTACTGTGAGAGGTGGGGAGGGTAGGTCTTGGGGGAGAGCTTGCCTATCTGCTCTGTGGGATTCTGAGAATCCAGGGCTCTCAGAATGTGGGATTTACATAGGGAGCCCAATGTTCACTAGGGGGAGAGGAAGAGATATGGTTGTTTCCAAATCTTTTTCTATTTGAATTGGTCAGTTCCAGAACATGGTTGTGTAACTCTTGCTAGATGTGTTAGGAAGCAAGGCGGCCTCTTGTAGCCATGGTGGAGCTCTAAAGCTGTACCCTGTAGGGAAGTTTGTTCCCAGTACTTCTGATATTATTACACTTGTAGAAAATCATTATATGCAATTCACTAGGGTAAGTGGGAGGTTCCTGGAAGGTGTCTATTTGGTGCTTGGTGAAAAAATGTCATTTTTCTATATTAAAATTATGAGGTAGTAATAGTAAAGTACAATGTATTATACTAAATGCTAATGCCTGAGTTTGCATAAAATTCCTCAATAAAAGACTATAAACATTAATCTAGAAACTTGGGCTTGCACCATAGAAATACATACTTAAAAATTTCAGCTAGGCAGGGTGGGTGGTGCACACCTGTAATTCCAGTACTTAGGAAGCTGAGAAAAGAGGATCACAGGTTTGAGGCGAGCCTGAGATCAAAAGACCCTGTTTCAAAATAAAAAATAAAAAGTCTTGGGGGTGTATCTCAGAGGTAGAATGCCCTTGGGTTCAATCCCCTGGAACCCCTTCCAAATTTTTTAATTGTATTCTTATAAAGTATCTACATGAAATGCTTGATCAATGCTTCAAAATCTTCAGTTACCATGGAGAAGTTTTGTTCAAAGAAATACATATAAAATATGGTTTTAGACAGTTTTATAACTATGAGAGGATTTATAAAATTGATGTGATATTTTAAAACATCTTTCACTGGAAAATGTAATATTAATAGTTTTGTGATAATGGGGATAGATTTCCAGCCCAACTGAATTTCTGCATATCAAGTATTTCCACCTAGTGATGAATCTCCAATTTTCAGAATATTATCACCAGGGGACAGATGCGCTGAGATGCATGTCAGTTGGCAAACAGGGGAAAGTACCTGCTCTTCATGAAGCGAGGCCGTGTTACCCCGTGGGTGGAATCTGCATGCCTAGCTTTTCCTGGTTCTGTCTTTCATACTGGGATGTCTGGGACAAGAATTCTTTCCATGGAGACCCATGCTCTTCTCTATAGATGGTTGGTGAAGTCCTTGCTGCCTCCTTGCTGTGCTAGTGGCAATAACAGGTGCTCCTGTACTCACTCTGCTTATCAGCATGGGCCACTAGCATGGACCACCATTATGGGCCACTGGAATTGACTATTTGTATGCACCACTGGAATAGACCACCAGCATGGACCATTGGAATCAACTACCTTCATGGACCACCTGCGTAAACCACTGGAATAGACCACCAGTGAATCAACAACCTTCATGGACTACCTGCATGCACCACTAGAATAGACTACCAGCATGGAGCATTGGAATCAACTACCTTCATGGACCACCTGCATAAACCAGTGGAATAGACCACCAGAATGAACCACTGGAATCAACTACCTTCATGGAGCACCTACATAAACCACTGAATAGACCACCAGCATGGACCATTGGAATCAACTACCTTCATGGAGCACCTGCATAAACCACTGAATAGACCACCAACATGGACCATTGGAATTAACTACCTTCACGGACCACCTACATAAACTACAAGGATAGACCACCAGCATGGAGCATTGGAATCAATTACCTTCATGGACCTACATAAACTACTAGAATAGACCACCAGCATGGAGCATTGGAATCAATTACCTTCATGGTCCACCTACATAAACTACTAGAATAGACCACCAGCATGGAGCATTGGAATCAACTACCTTCACGGACGACCTACATAAACTACTAGGATAGCCCACCAGCATGGAGCATTGGAATCAACTACCTCATGGACCACCTACATAAACCACTGAATAGCCCACCAGCATGGAGCATTGGAATCAACTACCTTCATGGACCACCTACATAAACCACTGAATAGACCACCAGTGAACCACTGGTATGGACCACTTGCATGGACCACCAGCAGGCTCTCATATCTTGCTCTGCTTTGTTCATTCCCAGTGAGTGATGGGAAGGACTTCCTACTCTCTGAAGTGATGTATCTGGGGGCGCTGATGCTCCAGGCCCTTCCTACTTGCCATGTGACTGGGGCGTAGGTCCTCTTACACACCTGGGGTCCCATCGTGACTGTGGTCTGAAGAGCTCATGGCCAGTGTGAGAGAGCAGCTTGCCTTCAGCACTGCATTAGGTATTATTAATTCTCTGCTGGAGCTCAACCGAACTGTAAACTGCTTCCTTGGAATTACTATTCCTCCCCTTTCATGAGCTGCTATTATAGGATGAACGGAGAGAGTTTAGGCTGAATTATTACAATAGTGAGGGGATAGGGTTGGTAAAAGTAGTAAAAAGGCATTGAAAAGATACCGGAGATCTTTTAGCAGCTAGTTTTGGAAGCAGATTTAGGCGTATTACCCAGTGCTCCATCAAGACCAGCAGAATAAAGCCCTGAACGATGACTTTGCTGTTGATGGGTTTGTTGGGAGCAGCAGCCAGGGCTGTCAGCTCTGAGTGTTGCTGCTCCTGCACTTGACCTTGACTACCACAAGTGTCTGCTGGCGGCTGCTGAGCCGTAGCTGTGCAGGGACTGTGCAGAAGACTTTATCTGCATCATCTCACAGGCACATGTTTTATATTTGCATAATTGTACCGTGTCTTGTATGTCATTATCTTTTCTGTGTTTTCATACTTAACTAAGTTACCTTCTCAGGGCCTTGAGTTTCTCCTGTTGAATGATGGGAACTCTCTGGCAAGGTCACTGAGGACTGAACGAGATCTAAAACCCAAGAAAAAAATGCCAAGTACGTACAATAAGAATCTCTGAAAAAATACTCAAGCAGTAGGAGAGCACACCTACACTTTATGAAAACTTCCTTGGAATAAAAGAAGATCAGAACCTACATACTAAAAACATCCTGTGTACTCAGGACAATCAACACAAAAGCAAGGACCAGGACACATAACCTCATAAAGCTATTGGATTTTAAATAAAAAGAATAAGAATCCAATGGACAGTTAAACAAAGTGACTGGGTCATTTACAAAGGAAAAAAAAAAGACATTACATTGACATCAGACTTGTTTTTGCAGTACTGAGGATTGAACCCAGGGGCATTCTACCTCCGAGCTACACCCCCAGCCCTATTTTTATTCTTTATTTTGAAACAGGGTCTCACTAAGTTGCGGAGGCCTCACTAACTAGCTGAGGCTGGCTGCGAACCTGCAATCCTCCGGTCTCAGCCTCCCAAGTACTGGGATTACAAGTGTGCACCACCATGCCCAGCTGACATCAAACTTTCAACAGTAATCCTGTATGTCAAAAGACAAGAGAGTAACATATTTAAGATACTCAAATGAAGACAATGTGAGACCACAATGTTATGTACTTTCAGGAATAAAGGCGATTTTATGACTTCAGGAACAAACATGAAACTTCAAGGACTAGAGAATTGCATTCTCGTTGGCCCTTCTGGAACATTCTTCTTCCTAACTAGATTCAGTCTCCCAACATGACCAGAGAAGCCTGGCATAAGGGCTGCAGGAAGCATTAAATACAGACAGTTGCATTTACTTATCTGCAGAATTAAGACAAAGTGGTGGGGATAAGGATGAGAATGTAGTAGTTAGTATTTATTTAAATAAGAACAGGTTAAATATTAGAAGAGGTCAGAGATATAAAGGGAAAAATGGCTCTTAAACATATGAAAAGCTACCGAACCTTGCTTATAAAAAGAGGAATGCAAATTAAACTACAGAGACTTGATCAAGAAAAAACCATGATATATTATTTTAGCAAGACTGCGCACAAACTTTCTCCTATGTGCTTGTGAAAATGCAGAATGATCCAACCCTATTAGGATTTGGGTGTCATTTAAATGTCATGGGTATTACTCTTTGACCCTGTGCTCCAAATCTTAGGAACGCATCCCATGGATATTGTATGTGCATGAGACTTCTGGTGGAACATTGTTTAAATCTCTGCAGGGCATGTGTCTGACTCCATGTTATTCCAGGATATGAAAACAGCAATGTGGAGAAAGTTTGTCCAGTGCACCACCCTCTGCTTTAAAAACCTAAAGTTCATCACTCAAAGAATGAAGAAGGGAATTATGAATTGTGCAGCTATAAATGCAGATATGCATGCATTACTATGGTAGTCTGGTTTCCATTCGTTTGGGTAGATACCCAGGAGTGGTATAGCGGGGTCATATGGTAGGGTCATTCCCATTCTTCTGAGGACACTCCACACTGTTTCCCAAAGTGGTTGCAATGATTTGCAATCCCACCAACAATGTAGCAGGGTTCCTACTCCTGCACATCCTCGCCAGCACTTATTGTTTGTGTTTTTAATGATTGCCATTCTAATTAGGGTTAGGTGAAATCTCAGGGTAGTTTTGACTTACATTTCTCTGATTGCTAATGATGTTGAACATTTTTTCACAGATGTTCACCAACAGATGAATGGGTTACAAAATTATGGGATATACATACAATGGAATTCTACTCAGCCATAAAGAGGAACAAAATTATGTCATTTGCAGTGAAATGGATGGAACTGGAAAATATTATGCTAAGTGAGATTAGTCAGTCATAAAAAGTGAAAGGTCAGATGTTTTCCTTCATATTTGGAAGCTAGGAAGAAATTGGGACACAGAAGGGACTCCAGACAAAGGAGGAGAAACCTTAGTGGAGTGAAGGAGGGGACCTAACTGAGAGAGATGGGAGGGGAAGAAGACTTGAGGAGGGAAACACTTCAGTGGACATGATGCACATACCCAAACTTGATGTACATACACCCATGTACATACTCAAAGACAATCACTGTGTCAAGCATGGGAAGGTGGGGAGGGAGAAGGAGTGGGGTGGGAACTGGGGAAAGGCTCAACAAGTGTTGTGTGCATGTATGCCTCTATCACCCTGGACTTCATCACGATGTATGGATGTATGATTATAATGCACCAATAGAAATAAATAATAGAAAAATAAAAAGTCAATAAAGAACACGGAAGGGAAGAGCAGAGAGGTGCCAGGAATAAGGGGAGAAAGCAAGGGAGGTCAGTTATGAAGATTTGTCTTGGCATCAGATAAGTGTAACTGTTAAATAAGTTTTTAAAAGGATTATAATATATTAAAATTTAATTTAAGAGATTAACACCTAAAATAAAAACTAGAATCTGTCCTGGTGACATTATTTAGAGAGAAATTATTTTAAGGAATTTTTAATCATCATAATGAGATTGTAGATTGTGAGATATTCCCTAAAACAAAAAGTCTGAAATTGTGTTCATTAATCACACCGTTGGTATTAGCAATAGTATTGTTCTTCTGAGACATTTTATGAATATTATGGGATAAAAACACGAGTTAATATGTTGATTAATGATCTTGATAAAATGTGTTAGTCTTTTCCAGATAGTTACCTCAGCTTCTGACACTTGATATGATAATTATTTAGATTTAAAGTGGATTTATGGCAAATGGTTAAATAACTACTATCTGGTTTAGAAAACATATTTTGTTGAAGCATTTTACCAAGATACTTCTTTTTTGGGACATTCTACTTATGTAATTTAAAAATATTAGCCGGGCGTGGTGGCACACGCTTGTAATCCCAGTACTTGGGAGGCTGAGACCAGAGGATCTGGGTTCGCAGCCAGCCTCAGCTACTTAGTGAGGCCTCTGCAACTTAGTGAGACCCTGTTTCAAAATAAAGAATAAAAAAATAGGGCTGGGGTGTAGCTTGGAGGTAGAATGCCTCTGGGTTCAATCCCAGTATCACACAAAAAAATAAAAATATATCTTCCCGATGGAACACTTATTCAAATAGAAATTAAGGATATGTTAAAAAATAAAAACAAAAATAAAACTCTTTCTTTATCAAATTGTGGCAAAAATGGAATTTAAAATTACCAAGCCTCACATTTTTATGTTAAAAGGACTGTGCTATGAAGGAGGTTGTTTTTCTCCAAGTTGAAGAAATATTTTATTAGAACAGACATTTCCTTTAAAAATGTCAACATAAAATTCCTTTTGATAAGTTTCCACATCAAAGTGAAGATGGTCTATAGAACTGTTTTCATGATGCCTGGTGGTTCCCTGGATATAATATTATATGTCAAAATTGTATATTGGACTCACAATGTTCCCAATAAAAATGTAGGCATTGTTATAGGCACCTAGTAAGTTGAATATATATTTTCTTTTCTTTATATTTAATATGCTTGGTTTCAGGATGACCTAATTATAAATTGAAAAGGATGCTTTACTTTGTGATTGAGGGGCAATAAGACATGGGGATGAACTTCCCCTGGCTGAGCAGGATGCTCTGAGCTTGAATCCAAGTTTTTCCAATTTTCAGCTGTGTATCCATGGGCAAGTTATTTAATCATTCTATGTCTAAGTTTCCTTTTTTATAAAATGGGGATAATAATATTATCATTACATTAATATAGGAAATTGCCTAGAATAGTGGTTAGCACAAAATAGTCCCTATGTAAAGGTTTGCTCCAATAATTGTGAGGGTGGTGGTGATGATGATAATGATGGTGGTGGTGATGGAAATCACAGTGGGGTGGTGGTGATGATGGTGGTGATGGTGATGATGGTGGTGATGGTGATGATGGTGGTGGTGAAGATGATGGTGATAATGGTGATGATGTTGATAGTGATTTATGCTGATTTATGCTGATGATGGTGATTTATGCTGCTGCTGATGATGATGGTGATGATGGTGATGACAATTATGGTGATAATGATGGTGGTGATTATCGTGATGGTCGTGATGATGGTGATGATGGTGATAATGGTGATGATGGTGATAGTGATGATGATGGTGATATTATGCTGATGATGTTGGTGATGATGGTGATGATGGTGATGGTGATGATGGTGGTAGTGATAATGATGGTGATAGTGATGATGATGGTGATATTATGCTGTTGATCTTGACGATGATAATGGTGGTGATGATGGTGATGGTGGTGATAATGGTGATGATTGTGATAATGGTGATGATGATAGTGATACTAGGCTGATGATGTTGGTGATAATGGTGGTGATGATGGTGGTGATGATGATGGGGTGATGGTGATGACAATGATGGTGATGATGATGACGGTGATGGTGGTCATGATGAAGATAATGAGGATATTGATGAGGAGGATGAAGGTGAGGATGAGGAGGATGGTGTAAAATATGATGAGTTGATGATAAGGATGAGATAAAGATATCTCCTTTCAGGATTGTATCTATTTCTGGACAGTGGCTGTGAAACTTCTACTGTAGGTTCCACAGTCCTTCATGCCAACCAATTATACAGTTTATTTATTCTTAATTAGGTTATTTTGTCTATATTAATTAAATTTGCCTAACCAAAGTTCAAGTTTATTTTCTTAAGGTAAAATAAAGACAAAATATTAGAATATGTATATCCATCATTTCCCTCAATTAAAACAGAAAATAAATAGTAAGCCTCCTTTTAACAAATTATATTTCCTTCTATATAAACATTTTAGCTTATACAACATCAACATAATCAGGTAATTGGCAAGACAATAATAACTCTTATACTCAGGAGAGCTATTTGGTCAAGGAAGTTTAGAATCCTTTGCAGAAAGTTGAGATGCTGAATTCTGTGGTGAGTATATGATCTCACTTTGACTATTAAACTCTAAATGTGTTAAGGGAAATACTCATTGACAGTTCACATTCTCAAAAGAACTCCTTAACAGTTACAACTCAAGATTGTTCTCCTAATTAGAAAAAGCATATATTTTCTCTCATTTAGGTAGATAAAAACAGAGATAAATATCATCAATCATTATTTTTGATAGACATTCATCTTGTATCAGGGTTTGGTTGTATTTATTAAAAGTAATTTCTTTTTTTTTTGTGGTACCGGGGATTGAACCCAGCGGCGTTCTACCTCCGAGCTACACCCCCGGCCCTATTTTTTATACTTTATTTTGAAACTGGGTCTCACGAAGTTGTGGAGGCCTCACTAAGTAGAGAGAGAGAGAGAGAGAGAGAGAAACACAAAGAGAGAGAGAGAGAGAGAGAGAGCGAGCTGAGGCTGGCCGTGAACGCAGATCCTCTGGTCTCCGCCTCCCAAAGTACTGGGATTACAAGCGTGCGTCACCACGCCTGGCTCATTAAAAGTAATTTCTGACATCGACTCCATGTCAGGAGATGTTAGGACACTCAGGATATAGCTGTGAACAAACAGACACCAGTCCCTGCCCCGACTGAGCTACATCCTAGTGGAGGAAACCAAGTCACAAATGAATGCACAAGCTAATCAATGAAAATCATAGTTTCCTTGAAGGTAACAGGGTCTCAGGAGGAAGTTTGATATAATGGTAAAAAGCAGCTCCTCTTGCTGTGGATTTCTTATTTTTTTTATAAAATACCAGTGAGTTTCCAATTTATGAAACCAAGAATGGTCAAGCATATCCTTTTCCTGATACAACTGTCCCTCAGTATCCCTAGACGATTAGTTTCAAGACCCCACTGATACCAACATCTGCAAATGCTGAAGTACCTTATAGAAAAAGTTGTAGTATCTGCATGTAACCTACACACATCCTCCTGTATCCTTTAAATCATTTTCAGGTTACTTACCATACCTGATACGATGTAAACATTATGCAAGTAGCCGTATTGTCTATAGAATAACGACCAGAGAATAAAGTCTGTACATGTTCAGTACAGACACATTTTTTTACAATATTTTCCATTCTCAGCAGTTTGAATCTGTGCAGATCATAATATCCATGTGAGTAATCAAACGGAAAGGACAATGTGGTTTCGGAGGATGATTCAACTGTCTGTTGAGCATCTTCCATACAGGAGACACCCTTTCATACACTATGTGTTTCTGTTGCAGCACTCTTAGACCCTCCCCATGCATCTTAGTCGCTGTAGGAGCTTTGACAAGGCAGAGCGTCTGTTCTGTTGGTCTGGTGTGAGGCCGTGCTTGAGAATTTCTTCCCAGCTCGGTGAATGACTGCTTTCCAGAGTGGAGAGCTGCTCTGAAGAGATGAAGGGAAAGCCCACCCCTCTCCATCCGTGAGTCTATCTTGACATCCAGGTCTGAATTACTTATGTATTTGTGTACAATAGTGTAATTCAGTTGTCTTGAATATATTTTCCTTTTAGTCTTCTCTTACCCTCATTGACATCATGGAGTCAAATTAGAGGTGTTTCCCTGTGTGGATATCTAATTGAAATCTCATTAAACTTTCAATACAGTTGCATAGTTTGTGTTTTGAAGGGACACTTCTGCTTTGAAGAAAAACACTGCAGAGAGAAGAGTGTTGGGTGGAGGGCTGGGTAGAAGGGCAGAGGACTTCAGAGGAAGATCAGAAGAGCGGAGAGGGACAGCCAGGGATGGTGCTCACACACAGTGCAGCAGTGATTTGTCTGCCCTGGAAGATGGGGAAAAGAAGACCTCCTTCTTACCCGCCCAAGCAACTCAGTGTGAAGTCAGAATGCTCGGAACGTCGGGGAGGTTGAGGAAAATGAAGAAAACGCGTGGGTAGTTGCTGCATGACGTCCTGGAGATTCGACTCCATAAAGCAGCTCAGCTGTTTTAGTGGATAACGCAAGTGGTTTTTTCTTCCAGTTAATACCAATTTATCTTATAAACTCAAGAAATTCCATAATGGCTTGCATGAGTCCTTCTTTTTTTTTTTTGCGGTACTGGGGATTGAACCCAGGGGCTTTCTACCTCTGCACTACACCCCCGGCCCTATTTTTTATACTTTATTTTGAGACCAGGTCTCATGAAGTTGCGGAGGGCCTCACTAAGTAGAGAGAGAGAGAGAGAGAGAGCTGAGGCTGGCCACGAACTGGATCCTCCGGTCTCCGGTCTCCGCCTCCCAAAGTACTGGGATTACAAGCGTGCGCCACCACGCCCGGCTGCATGAGTCCTTCTTAAAGGTTAGATTTCTTATATTTCCACTGATTATGCTACTTGTAAGAGAGACCCTGTTAGTACAGATAGACAACATTTCCCTAACATCCTGCTCTGGACATCAAAAGCACATCACAGACATTCAGTTTGTTTGGGACATTTCTGAGGAAAATAAGAACTGGAGGCGTTATTGACATTTTAGAAGTCGAGACATACATGCCAGGAGCTACGCTGCGCTTCCCATCTCACGTGAAGAGTAGATGAAGCCAGGACTTCCAGGTAGAAAGTAAAGATGCTTTTCAACTTTTGCGTCATTCTGACATCAGCGTCCATATTGTAAATGAAGGGAGAGTCTCCTCTGGGCTCTTCATCGACAGCTCCTCAAGCCACAATCATGGCGTAGTCCTCATTGCCTGAGCAAGCACTAACTTAAACAGCACAGCTGATGCAGATGTAAACTCCCCGTGGAATTCCCAAAGGATTGGCTTGGCAATGAATTCCACAGCTCTGGTGATGGCGGTCCCCTCTCCCCCATGCGTGCGCAAGGCCAGGCTGGCCCACCTCCTCTCCTCCTCCCGCCCTCTTGCCTCCTCTGTTGTGCTGAACTCTGGTGTCCAAAGAACAGGGCTCGAAAATGGACGTGCTGTGTGTGGTGCACTGCATTCCAGTTCTGCCTCTGAGAACAGGACACAGAACATCGCCAGCAAGGTCCTGACGATTAGACTGACTGTCAGTGACGCGGGGAGAACCGAGCCTGGAAAGATGAGCGTGGAAAAAAACAACATAGTTCCTATTTGCTCATTGAGCCGAATGGATGATCTCATTCCCCCCTCAGAGCAGCTCAGTGAGATAACTCATATCACCATCGAACAGAGGAGGATATGCAGCTCAGAGATGAACTGATTTCTTGTGTGCTTTTCTGCATTGTACTGTGTATCTTTTTAGACCTTCCCTTTGGCCAGAAAGCCAGTGCTTGGCCATTTGCTTCATGCCCACCTTGATTTCACGTGACACTTTTTCTTATGCCACAACAGCATAGACAGAAGCAGGACACATTAGCAGCAAATGAAAGTGGAGATAAGAAAAGCCAGTGCAGACATTTGTAGCTCCCATGTAATGTACTTGGAAAGCTGCTTTCGGGACAACCATGAGCTTCAGGATGTCTCTGAAATTTGCATGGCTCTGAAGCCAAAGTTAACTGTTGAAATGTTCTAGGACATCTGTATTCTGCACCCTGCACTTATGAAACTGGCTATGGCTTTGCACAGTACAGCATACACAATAAACACTGTTCCCTGACAGAATTTGTGTATCGTTACTGCCTCAAAGGTACCTTAACAACTACCGCACAAGTAGGTGCTTGAGAAAATAACACATTAGTGGCAGAAAAATGGAGGAGCAATTGGCAGTCATCATAGTGATGATTGACCCAGGCAGGGATTGTCAGTGGATACTAAATTAGTATGGGAAGAGTAACAGGATACGACCATCCTCAGGAACCATGTCCCATAAGATATTAACAAAAGACAATAGAACATTTGTTACCTTAAAGAAACAAGGAAGGAGCTATCTTAGGGGGGGCGGTCCAAGTCAACATTCCCAGAGCTGGGTGGCCTGCCTCCTGGAGTGGCACTCAGAGAGGAGCCAGCAGCACGGATGGGCACCTGGGATGGCATCACAGGACAGCAGCAGGCAGAGCTCTGGCCCACACTGAATGAAGGCCAAAAAAACTGTTCTAAACTAAAAGACACTGAAAGACATGGCAAGTGAAGGTCATGATCCAGAATTTTATTTTTGCTATGGTGGACATTTGGGGCCAATTGGGAAAATCTGAAAAGAACCGTAGATCAATAATAGAGCGGTATTAGTATTATTTTCTTTGTTTTACAAGTGCATTGTGGTTGTGTACAATTGTTTATGGGAAATATATGCTGGATTAAGCTGCCCGAGAGAAAGGAAACATGATAGAGCAAGTTTGGTAACATGGTAATAATTGGAAAATATGGGTAAAAGCTAATAGAACTTTGTACTAGTCTTATGACACCTTACAAGCTTGAAATTATACTTAAAATAACCTCTCTGGGCAGTAGTGGGCAACGGAGACACTAGGCATATAGTAAGGTTTATCCCTGCTGTTTGCAGTTTCTTTTTGAGGAAAAATTTGTAAACAGATTTGCAAACTTTGATGTAAATTGAGTAAGATTGTTGATGAAAAACAGACAATTTTTGCTTGAATGACTCCAGAAGCAAAATGGTTGTATTACAATTATACAAACTATAGATAATTATTGGACCCCTAGGATTATAATCATCTGAAAACGTAATGATTCTACCTTATCCAAATTTTTTAAATGTGACGAATTGAAGAAATAGACTGTAAGAGTTAAAATAATCAACATTTTCTAAAAGATGATCTCAAGATGATTACAGAAGTGATTTCTATGAATTAAAAATAGTGCAAGTTTTCAGACATAAGTCATACTAATGATATCAGCAGACTGAAGCATTTTGAGTTCTTCCAGACATTTATGGCTCTTTCCTCATTTTTGAGTATGTGCATGTGCATGTGGGTAACGACCTTAAGCCTCATTGAGGGAAAGGATAACTTGCCTTATTATTCATATTTACAAGCTAATATATGCATGCATTCTGCTTAATATTGTCATCTTGAAGAACAATATTAATTTTTAATGTTTTCGGTATCCAAGCAAAATATTGTTGCTCCAAGTTCGAAAGCAAATGGAAAATATTTAGTAATGTCTACATTCTCTGAGGGGGTTCACATGAGGCTAAAGGACTTATGTTGATGATCATTACATTTATAAATAACTGGTTGCCCTGCAGAGCTTTCTTGTGGCAAAAGTTATGATGAAGACAAAATTCAGAGTTCTGATCAACACGGCTTCCTTCCTTCCTTCCTTCCTTCCTTCCTTCCTTCCTTCCTCCCTCCCTCCCTCCCTCCCTC
>PVJS01041267.1:0-18039 GCA_004027185.1 Glis glis
ACACACACACACACACATCATAAGTTTTGGAGTTTTAAAAAATACTGTTTATACATTAAGTAGCAAAAATGCTTAAACAGTACTTATTAAAAACTTCACAATTTGCTTCTGCGTTCAGTCCCCAGAACCAAGAAAAAAGAAAAGAAGAACTCCACAATTTAAGATGCTTACTCTAAAGAGGAGATTGTAGGTCCTAAGCCAATTAGAAGAGGGATGTAGTAGCACAGGGAATATCAGAAGAAAGATTCTCAAAAATACCAACTTGCCACTTTGGTGCATTATTAAGAAAATATGGAAATAAGAATTAATGTGCTTACATGCATTTGGGGAGAATTATTCTGTTTCAGAAATTTTCTTTGCAATTTTTTTGTTGATAAAATCCATGTAACATTTAAATCACTAAGATATAAAATTAAGTGTTTTTAAATGTATTCATGATGTTGTGAAACCATCACCACAAATTCCAGAACATTTCCAGGACTGTAACTGATTGCAGCTGTTCCCATTTTCTTCCTCTTTATATCTTTTGGCAACTACTAATCTGTCTTTGTTGATTTGCCTATTCTGAATATTTGATATAAATGGAATCATACAATATGTGGCCTTTCGTTTCCAATTTCTTTGACTTAGTGTGTTTTCATGTTTCATTCTTGTATCATGTGTTAGTGCTTTATTTCTTTTTTTTTCTTGCAGTACTGGGGATTGAACCCAGGGGCATTCTACCTCCGAGCCACACCCCCAGCCCTATTTTTTATTCTTTATTTTGAAACAGGGTCTCACTAAGTTGCGGTGGGCCTCACTAAGTAGCTGAGGCTGACTGCAAACCTGGATCCTCCGGTCTCAGCCTCCCAAGTACTGGGATTACAAGCATGCGCCACCACACCTGGCGCCTTATTCCATTTCATGGCAGAATGTTCCATTTTATGGATATACCACATTTGATTTCCATTCATCAGTTGATAGAATTGCTGAGGTATACGTTAATTCTGTTAACTTTTTTTGGTGTGTGAGACATGTGGTACTGGGCATGGAACTCAGGGTCTTGCATATGCTGGACAAGCACTCTACCACTGAGCTATACTCCCAGCCATTTTTATTTTTATTTTCAGACAGGGTCTCTCTAAATTGTCCAGGCTGTCTTTGAACTAGTGGTCCTCTTACCTCAGCCTCCCTCATAGTTAGATTTTAGGCATGAACAACCATACCCAGCTTATTTAACTTTGAGGAATGGCTGAACTTGTCTTGATAATGTGTGTACCATTTTGCATTCTCACCAGTGATATATGACAATTTTTAGTTTTTCCATTTTTACACTACTTGTTATTTTCTTTTTTAAAACTTACAGCCTTCCTAAGTGTGTGCGAAGCAGTAGCTCATTGTGGTTTTCATAAGCACTTGCCTAATGACTAATGATTTTTAAGCATCTTTTCATGTGCTTGTTGGCAATTTGTACATCTTTGGAGAAATTTGAATTGAGTTCTTTGTATTTTTATTGGCAGGTTATGAGTTCTTTATATATTCTCTATATTAAATCCTTTTTGTTAGATCTTTATCATATATGACTTGAAAACATTTTCTCCTGTTCTGTGGGTTGTCCTTTCGTTTTCTTGATAGTGTCTTTTGACCCAGGAAAGTTTTAAGGTTTTTTTTTTTTTGCGCGGTACTAGGGATGGAACCCAGAGGCATTCTACCTCTGAGCTACACCCCCAGCCCTATTTTTTATTCTTTATTTTGAAACAGGGTCTTGGTAAGTTGCAGAGGGTCTCACTAACTAGCTGAGGCTGGCCACGAACCTGCGATCCTCCTGTCTCAGCCTCCCAAGGACTGGGATTACAAGCGTGTGCCACCACGCCCGGCTCAAGTTTTAAGTTTTGATGATGTCTAATATATTGACTTTTTTTCTTTTGTCACTTATGGTTTTGATATGTCTAAGGAACCATTGCCCAATTCAAAGTCATGAGATTTACACTTATGTTTAGTGTATGAGTTTTATAGTTTATGTCTTAATTTAAGTCACATCCTTTTTGTGTTAATTTCTGTATATGGGGTGAGGTTGGGGCTCAAATTCATTCTTTTGCATGTAGACATCCAGTTTTCTCTCTCTCATTGGTTCAAAAGACTATTCTTTCTGTATTGAAGTATTTTGGCACTCTTGTTGATATTTGTTCATAGGTGTATTACTGTTTTTTTCTGGACTTTGAGTCTATTTCCACCGATTTTGTGTCTCTTCTTATGCTATACTATGCTGTCTTGATTAATGCAGCTTGTAATAAGACTTAAATCAAGAATTATTAATCTTCTTTGATCTCCTTTTATAAGACTCTTGGCAATTTTGGGGTCCTTTGCATTTCTATATCATTTGTGAGATCAACTTGTCTTTTTCTGGAAATACAGATATCTGGACTATTATAGGTATGTATTGGATCTGGCGATTAACTTGGGAATTATTGCCATCAGCTATAGACTGAATGTTTATGTAGCCTCAGAATTTGTATATTGGAATCCTAACTCCCATGTGATATTATCATTTTTTTTTTTTGCGGTACTGGGGATTGAACCCAGGGGCATTCTACCTCCGAGCTCCACCCCCAGCCCTATTTTTTATTCTTTATTTTGAAACAGGGTCTTGCTAAGTTGCGGAGGGCCTCACTAAGTAGCTGAGGCTGGCCGCGAACCCAGATCCTCCGGTCTCAGCCTCCCAAGCACTGGGATTACAAGCGTGGGCCACCACACCCGGCTCCATGTGATATTGTATTAAGAGGTGCTTACATCCTGAGGGTAGAGTCCTCATGGACGGGATTGGTGCTCTTGTGAAGGAGAACACAGGGAGCCCCTCACTTCTGTGTCATGTGAGGACACAGCAAGGTCTATCAGTTGTCTTAGTGTTATACTGGTCTGTGAACCAGGAAGTGGGCACTTACCAAACACTGAATCTGCTAACACCTTGATTTTGGATTTTCCAGCTTCCAAAACTATGATAAATAAATGTTTTTTGTTTGTTCATAGTTCATAAGCCATTCAGTCTCTTAATAGCAGTCTGAATGGACGAAGACACAGTCTTAGTATTGATCTTTCCAATCCATGCACCTGGGATATCTTTCCATTTGTTTAGGTATTTACATTTTTTTCCAATGCTGTTTTGTAGTTTTGAGTATCCTAGTCTTGCACTTCCTTGGATAAATTTATTTTTAAGTATTTTATTCTTTGATGTTACTTCAAATAGAATTGTTTTACTTCATGTTTGGATTATTCTTTGCTAGTGTATAGAAATACAATTGACTTTGGCATGTTAACCTTCTATTCTCCAACTTTGCTAAACTTACTTATTAGCTCTAATAAGTTATTTTTGGATTTTTAAAGTTTCTTTATGCAAAATCATGTCATTTGTAAATAGAGACAGCTTTCCTTTTCTTCTCCAGTCAGGGTGCTTTGTACTGCTGCTGCTTCCATAATGGACCTGGCTTGGAACCCCCAGTACAAGTTTGATTAGAAGTGGAAAGAGGCCGGGCGTGGTGGCACACGCTTGTAATCCCAGTATTTGGGAGGCGGAGGCTGGAGGATCTGGGTTCGAGGCCAGCCTCACCTACTTAGTGAGGCCCTCCACAACTTTGTGAGACCCGGTTTCAAAATAAAGGATAAAAAATAGGGCTGGGGGTAGAGCTCGGAGGTAGAATGCCCCTGGATTCAATCCCCGATACCACAAAAAAAAAAAAAAAGAAGAAGTGGAAAGAGCAGACATCCTTATGTTGTGATTTAGGAAGAAAGTTTTCAGTCTTTCATTGTTACTTGTGGACTTTTCAGAGATGCCCTTTTTTGGGTTAAGAAAAATTTCCTTCCTGTTCTAGTTTGTTGAATGTTTTATAATCATGAAAGTATTTTTTCTGTCTGTTTTGCTTTTTTCCATGTCTCTCGACATGATTATTTTTCCTTTTCATCCTATTAAAAAAGTGTATGACATTGATTTTTCATATATTAAATTTGTATTTCTGGGACAAATCCCAGCAGGTTATTGATAATTCTTGCCTGCTGCTAGAGTCAGTTCATAGCTGTATTCATGTGGTGTATTGTTGTGCAGTTTACTTTTCTTGTGATGTCTTTGCTTTCTGAGAGATACATCAAATTTGTATTCTTTTAAATGTTTGGTAGAGGCTGGGCGTGGTGGCACACGCTTGTAATCCCAGTACTGTGGAGGCTGAGACAGGAGGATCGCAGGTTCGCGGCCAGCCTCAGCAACTTCGTGAGGTCCTCCGCAACTTAGTGAGACCCTGTTTCCAAATAAAAAGTTAAATAGAGCTGGGGGTGTGGCTTGGAGGAAGAATACCCCTGGGTTCTATCCCTAGTACCACACACACACACACACAAAAAAAAAAGTTTGGTAAAATTCTCTGGTAAAACCATCTGGGTTTGGGGATTATTTTTTTTTCATTTATGAATTCATCTTCTTTATTAGTTATAGGGCTGTTTAAATGATCTATTTCATATTGATTGAATGTGATAATTTGTGCTTTTATGAACAATTGGTCCAGTTGTCAAATTTATATGAATAGAGTTATTTTTAGTATTGTCTTATTACTCCTTTGAGATCTGCAGAACTTTGGTGGTATCCTTTGCTTGATTCCTGATGTTGAACATTTGCGTCATTTCTGTGTTAGTCATCTTTCTATCACTATATCAAAATAGCTGAAATAATCGATTTATAAAGAGACGAGGTTTACTTTTGCTCAATTTTGGATGCCCGGGTCCATGATCAGTTGGCCTCCTTGCTTTAGACCTATGGCGGAGCAGTACTTCTTGGAAAGTGTGTACGGTGGAGCAAAACTACTTACCTCATGGCCAGGAAGTAAATGAGTGGAAGGGCCAGGGTCCCACAGCCTCCTTCTAGGGCATGCCCCAATGACCTGAGGGCTCCTACTAGGGCCCAGCTCTTAAAGAATGCCCTGCCTCCCACAAGCATTTCTTGAGGGCCAATCCCTTAACACATGGGCCTTTGAGGGACATTCAATGTCCAAACTATATTTTCATTTTCAAAATAGAAGCTTCTTGATTTTATGGATCTTAAAAAAAAGCTCTTTGTTTTATTCATTTTTCTCTATTGTTTTCTCTTTTATTTCATTTATTTCTCTGTAATCATTATTGAAAGTGGGACTATTGAACTTTCAAACTATTATTGCGGAGTTGTATATTTCTTTCTTCAGTTATTTCAATATTCTTTCATGTCCTTTGGGGGAATCTGTTTTTGGGAACATAGATGATTATAATTGTTACAGATTCTTGATATTTTGACCATTTTTCCATGTCCTTTGTCTCTAACAGCAGTTTTTGTCTTCAAATCTATTTCATCTGATATTAGGATAACCTCTGCAGCTTTCTGTTGGTTACTATATACATGAAATATCTTTTTCCATGCTTTTTTTTTTAAAAAAAACTGTCTTTGAAACTAAAGTGAGTCTCTTGCTAATAGCAAATTGTTAGATCCTCTTTTATCCATTTTGCTAATCTGTGTATTTAAATTAATTGCTAATAAGGAAAGGCTTCTGTCATTTTGCCATTCATTTTCTATATTATATGGATATTTTCTAGTGTACCATTTTAATTCCCGTGGTATAACTTTTGGACCTATTTTCATAATGATTATCTTGAGTATTATGATTAGCATTTTAAGATTTAAAATTCTAGTTTGGATCATTATCAACTAGATTTTGATAATATATAAAACCATTGCTCCAACTTAGCATCAATCTCCCTCCCTTATACTGCTATGGATAAATCTTTTTCTGTTTTATACTCATCAACAAAGTGTTACAATTATTGCTTTATACAGTTGTCTTTTACACTAGATGGGAAAATAAAAAGTAAAAAGCAAAAGTACATTGATGTGCAGTCTTTTATATTTCCTTGTTTAGTTATATTTACCTGTGCTCTTTATTTCTTTGTGTAGACTGGCTAGGGTTCCTTGAGTTTCCACCTGAAGAACTCTTTATTTCCTGTGGGAAAGCTCTGCTAGTGATGTCTTTTCATTTTTATCTGATGATATATTAACTTCTTCATAATTTGAAGGATAGTTGTGCTAGACAGAATTTTTGATTCACAGTTTTTGGGGGAGGTTAGTCCCTCCTCTCTCTAGCACTTTGAATCCATAACCCCACTGCCTTCTGATGGACCTTCCTTCCTTCCTTCCTTCCTTCCGGGGATTAAACCCAGGGGCACTCTACCTCTGAGCTATACCCCCAGCCGTATTTTAGTTTTTGTTTAAAAAAAGGGTCTCACTAAGTTGGGGAGCACCTCATGTTGCTGAGGCTGCCCTCGAACCTCTGATTCTCCTGTCTCAGCCCCCACAAGTATGGGGATGACAAGCATGTGCTACCACGCCCAGCTTGTAGTCATGGTTTCTGATGAGAAATTACTATTTTTAAAAAATTGAGGATCCCTTGTATGTGATGAGTTGCTCTCTCATTGCTTTCAAGGTTTATTTTTTGTCTTTGGTGTTTAGCATTTTTGACTAGGGGATTCTTGGAAGTATCAATTAATATTTTTATGGATTTGAGATCGTTAAGCCATATTTCTTCTTTCTGCCTCTTTTCTTTCCTTCTGGGACTCCAATTATCTGTATGTTTATATGTGATGGTGTCCATTTCTTAAATCTCGTAGACTTTGTTTTTCTTTATTATTTATTATCACTGTTACTTAGTGCATCTCAATTCGTGTTTAGGATCCCTTTTTCTCTTTGCTCAATTATGCTCTTAATTCCTTCAGTGATTTTTAAAATTTCAATTATTATACCTTCCAACTCCAGAATTTCTTTGTGGTTCATGTTTACAACTTCTATCTGTTGATACTCTCTGTTAGATTTTGTCTCCCCTTTATATAGTTATGCTTTCTTTAGCTCTTTGATCATTTCATAAATAGCTGATATAAAGTGTTTGTCTAGTAAGTCCAACATCTGTGCTTTCTCTGGGACCCTTTATATTGATTACCCTTATATGATTGGGCCTTACTTTCGTATTTCTTTGCATGCCTCATCATTTTTTGTTGAAAACCGGACGTTTCCAATCTAAAAATATAGCCACCCAGGCTTTAGATCTCTGCTTTTTTTAGGGTATATTATGTTGTTACATATTGTAGTTTATTGTGTGGTCCCCCCCCCATTTATTTTTGTATGGTCTTTATTCATTGTCCTGCTGTAGTTATTTAGGTTTTGTTCAGTTAGTAGTCAGCTAGTTACTGAAATAAAAAACCCTCCAGTTGTTGCCCAGGGTGGCCTTAATGCTCAGCCAGGCAGTTCACAATTCTACCTTAGCCTGCACTTCCTGTGTACACAGAAGCTTAAGGACAGCCAGAGGTGAAGTCAAGGCCTTCCCAAGTCTTGCTTGTGCATGCACTCTGTCATGGGCAATCACGTGACCCTATAGATTTCCAGGAATGTGTCTCAGCCTTTCACAGTCCTTAGGAACCTTCCGCTCCCTAGCCTTTCCTTCTGAGCTTTTTGGTTAGTCTGTTGTTTGCCTCGGTTGTTATCTATCTCTTCAGACAGCAGTGACTAAAGCATCAACTGTAAATGTTTTCAGTCCCCACCCTGGGTATTGGATTTAGTACTGGGTGAGTTCCAAGTCATACAGTTATTTTGAGATTGTCTTCACCCAGCATCAGATGGATCCTATAATAAGGGATCTTTCTGAATGGGCTCCATTCTGCTTTCTCTAGTATCAGGAATGTGGCTATTATTTTTATCACTGCCATTAAACTGAGGAATGGGAGATGGGACTAGGGTAAGTTTGACCATCACACATTTTGTAGTTCTTACCAGGATTTAACCGTTTGTCTTAAGTAAGTACTCCTTGGGTTACTTCATGTTCTTAGTTAATTTCCAGAATACAAAATTCTTTTTTTTTTGCCAGCATCTTTAAGGCTTTGTGTGTGTGTGTGTGTGTATGTGGTACTAGAGATTGAACCTAGGGGCATTCTACTTCTGAGTTATACCCCCAGCCCTATTTTTTTATTCTTTATTTTGAAACAGGGTCTCACTAAGTTGCGGAGGGCCTCACTAAGAAGCTGAGGCTGGCTGTGAACCTGCGATCCTCCTGTCTCAGCCTCCCAAGTACTGGGATTACAAGCGTGTGCTACCACGTCCGACTATTTTTAAGGCTTTTATCGAGAGGTGGAAATCTGGGTTCCTTACTCAGCCATTTTTGTTGATATCTGTCCTCATTTCAAAGTTTTAAATAAGCAGTACATTCTAACATATCTGCATAGTAAAGTCCAGCTTTTGAATTTGAGGAACAATAGAATGTGAATAAATTTGAAGATAACAATTGAGCTAATATCTGTAACAGTTAGCAGAGGAAAGGAGATTAGTGGGTGCTGTGTCCCAGGCACTATATATAAATATATTTTGCATATTGCTTCCTTATGTGATTTGCACAAAACTGTTGTGGCTTAGGTATTTTTGCTCCCATGTGCCAGTAAGAAGATTAAGATTCACAGACATTAGGCAACAACGCCTAGAGAGTGTAGGTGGAAGCTGGGCTTTCAACCAAATTCTTCTGATTTCAAAACCCTGCATCTTAAAAACATATTGAAGGCTTGATAAGTAGGAGGTACCATGCTATACTGTTTTTTGTTTTGTTTTTTGGTGGTACTGGGGATTGAACCCAAGGGCAATCTTCCTCTGAACTGCCCCCCTCCTCAGCCCTATTTTATTTTTTTTGTTTTGAAACAGGATCTCGCCAGGTTGCTGAAAGCCTCTCACTTCTTGCTGAGGCTGCCCTTGATCCTGCAATTCTTCTGTCTCAGCCTCCCCAGTACTGGGATTACAGGCGTGTGCCATCATGCCCAGCTCCTTGTTATACTTTTTAAGAGAAATCTTTCTTGTTCTTAGGGATGTATTTGAAAGGATAACGTTTAGACAGCAATAATTTTATTAAAATTTTTTATATGTTAAGATTTATATTTTAGCTGGGAATGGTCGCTCATGCTCGTAATCCCTGTACTTGGGAGGCTGAGACTGGAGGATTCGGGTTCACGGCCAGCCTCAGCTATTTAGTGAGGCCCTCCGTAACTTAGTGAGACCCTGTTTCAAAATAAAGAATAAAAAGTAGGGCTGGGAGTGTAGCTCGGAGGTAGAATGCCCCTGAGTTCAATCCCCAGTACCACAAAAAAAAGAAAAAGAAATAAAAAAGATTTATATTTTAAAAGACATGTACAATAGCTATTTTATTCCCATAATCATTTCAGATTTTATGATTTATTGATTCACTTTATTTAAGGGAAACATATTAAAAAAAAGAGTTTATTCTTACAATCCATATGTTCTCCCCCACTCCCCAGGTTCTAGGGATCAAACCCAAAGCTTCACTCATGCTAGGCAAGTGCTTTACCACTGACTCCCCCACCCCCAATCCCTGGTCCCATGCCTGTATGCTATTTTTTGCCAGTCAACTTTTCTCTCAGAGATGAAATGTTATTCTGAAATTAGCTAAATTGACATTTATTTAGTAGACAGTTGTTCAATTTTTTATGTGTAGCTGTGATGAGGAAGGGAGAATCATCTGGTCTTCATAACGCACCCCTCACAGGAGCAGCACTTTTACTTTGTAAGTGTCCGTGTGGTCTCCATCTACTGCTCAATCTTTGGTGGTGCCATTTCCACTGCCCAAGATAATAGTTCCATAATCAATAGCAAATGCTTTTTGAGTGCTTTTTATGTGATTATGTGCTTTACATGGACTATCAAATTTAATAAACATAATAAGTCTGTGAGGTGGGTATTGTTATTATCCTCACTTTATAGACGAGGAAAGCAGTACTTTACAGGGTTACTCTGCAAGTGAGGCCGGTTTCCACCACCAGTAGAATGGCACCGGGCGGAGGCGCTCACTCTTGTGGACTTGAGTTGACTCTATCTATGTCCTGGACACTGACTGCACACAGTGTTGGGAGTTCACTCTATAGTTTAACTGCCTGCATTTCATTCATATAGTAAGTGGTAGAAAATTCATAGTTGCTATTAGTATTTTTTGTACTTTACTCCTATTTTTTTAATTTACTTTATGTCTATGTCGACGTGTGCTACATTATTCTAGAAGGGGGAGTGCTTTTGTAAGAGAGAAAACATTTCTAAGTAAATATGTCATAGCTAGTTACCAGATATTTTAAAACTCCTGTGGCGTACACTGATAACAAAGGGAATCAGAAAGCTTATTTTGGAGTGTTAGGCAGGAAGATAAGTGACCTGAAATCATGAAATGAAAATCAGAGAAACTTCTCATGTTCAAAGAAAGTTAATCAGAAAGAACTGTCCCTTGATTCTCCTAAACAGATATTTTACCTAAGTTGAGCACACTCTTTTTTTTTCTTTATCTCTTTTGTATTAACATTGCAATATGTTTTGCTGCAAATTTGAGAGTACTATATAAAAGCTTTAATATATCATTTCTTATGGGATAATAACTAGTCAACTGATATCTTGACCATTTATTCAACCCATATGACATTACAAGCTGATAAGTTATAACCAGTGGGTGATTAAATAGATTAGATAAAACTCGGGTTTTTATAGAACTCTATGTCTAATATTTTCTCACATTTCCCCAAGCCTGACTTTCTTAAATAACACAAATGCCCCTTCCTCCTACTTCCCCAAAGTCTTAAATTATTTGTCCTTAATTATACTGTTCTGTCATTCTATTCAGAGCTCTAGGTTAGCACATTATACTTTCTGCATCACAGGCAATTAAAATAAGTATTAAGAAGCACCCTGGTGCTCCAATCATCTCTTTTGTTTGTTTACAAAGCTTATAAATGCCACTGCCAGGTGAGCCCTGATAAAACATTGACTCTACATAGCACTCACATTAACTTCCAGAGAACTCTTCAGAGTCCTGGATTTCCAACTCGACAAAATAGTTGGATTATTATCAGGAAACCAAACCAAAACCACATGAGTGGTTCTCTCCATTTTGGAATCTACTAGAGTGTTAATGCAGCAAATTGTTTTAGAAATGTTTCTAGAATGTTGATTGTGTCTTCAGCAAGTGTTCTGGAAAACAAGAAAACAAGAATTTAGTGCCAGAAAGCCTCTCAACTCCCAGTTCCCTTGCCCTTTGCAATTGTTTGTCTTCTGCTTTGACCCCGGCACATAAGCTGCTGAACTCTGCGGGAGAGAAAACCATGTGGATTGATGTCCCTACAAAACTGGACCTCTGCCGATACTTGGCAATCATTCTGCATGTCCCTGGTTAATAGATTTTACCATTTCCCACATCAAGCATATGATGTGAGAATTGTGATGTCATTGTCTTTTTCTGCCATCTAAAATGTCCTGGATTGCTTTTTCTGAGTAGTTTGATAAGGCTTGAGATTCTAGTCCAGTTGTTTCCAAATATGCTTACATGTGTCTGTCATTCAAGTAACAGCAATCCTACTGAAGCAGAGTCAACCGACAACCTGTATTTTTGTGTATTTACCTTGCTGTGGACCTTACACCAATGTTTATAAGTCAGGTTCTTATTCTCTGAGTGGAATTGGTAATATCTATAATATCATTTGGTCATAGTTTGAGGAATTACCATGAAAATCAGGAGACAATGAGCATGAGGGTAAGCCTGGGTATTCCTATTTTACCTTCTAAGAGTAAAACAGGTAGATACTATATTTAGGTCTGTCTTTAATATTTGAAGAATGGATTACAAAGCACATTCAATTAACACTTTCCCCTCCCTCCAACTCATGGAAATTCGGATTTCAGGTTCTAAACAAGCTAAGCTAAAATCATAATTAGGCTAAGAAATAACTGGTTTAAAAAGTGATTTTTGAAAAAAATACGCAACTAAGTAGAAATTGATTTTTACTGCTTGATTTTTTTTTTTTTTTGGTGGTACTGGGAGGACTGGGGATTGAACCCAGGGGCATTCTGCCTCTGAGCTAGACCCCCAACCCTGTTCAGTTTTTTATTTTGAAACAAGGTTTCACTAAGTTGCTGAGGCTGCCTGCGAATCTGTGATCCTCCTTTCTGAGCCTCCCAAGTAATGGGATTAGAGGCATGTGCCACCACGCCTGGCTATGTACTGCTTGATTTTAATGCTGGGGCGACATCTTTGTTGTATGAGACAAATAGAGACCACTGTGTGTCCTGGCCTGCTCAGGTCTGCCCTGCCTTCCTGTGGATCTGCCTTGATCCCTGTGGCATTTCTGTCTCTCTTAATGGACAGTCAGCCAGGAATTCAAAGCATTGACTACAAAACAGTAAATACAGAGAATTAAAGTATTGTAGGCTTTGTGGCTCTCAGATACTACTATCATTCTCATATTTTTCAACACTAGTTTTTAAATCAGGATTTTGTACTTATATTGATTTTTGTTTTTATAAGCAAGACTTCAGCAATAAATTAAGGTTTTGATAAGCTATGGACACGAAAACAAAAGTGTTGCATAATATACTTCAAAGAAAAGTCTTTTTCTTAAATGCTTATCTTCGTATATGCATTGAGTTAAAGCAACTATAGAGACTGCTTTTCTAGTTTATCTTATATTGTTAATACTTAAACAGCTCTCTAAAGCCTCATCTCAGTCCTTTTGTCATCTTGAGGAGCTGGGTGTTATTTATTTATTTATTTATTTTAGGTACTGGAGATTTAACCCAGGGGCATTCTACCCCAGAGCTCTACCCCAGCCCTTTTGATTTTTTTGTTTGCAAACAGGGTCTTACTAAGTTGCTGAGGCTGGCCTTGAACCTGCGATCCTCCTGTCTCAGCCTCCCAAGTACTGAGATTACAGGCATATGTCACCATTCTTGGCAGAGATGTTATTTTTATTCCCACTTTAGAGCTAGGAAAACAGCTGCACACATGTGTTTGAACTGGAATAAAACTCCACTTTTACACATTTTACATATTGGGCTTACATGAAATGTTTTGTTTGAACAAAAAGACCATAGCAAAAATGTTTGAAATCCACACTGACACCATGCTTATCTCACTACATAAATGCATGGCTAAATTCTCTAGAGTAGTACCATTTCTATTTTCAGTAAAGGATAATTTAAATTCATAGAAAACACAAATTTTCTAAAATACAGTTAGGTTCTAAAATATTCCTTAGGGCTTAAAAACATTTTTGAAGCATGTTTTATTCCATGTAAATTGCTTTGATTCAAATAAAATTAAAAACATATTCATCTTAACTGAAAAGTTGTAAAATAAATCATATTTTAGGGAAGCATATAAAAGTTCCCCATGCTTTTAAATGGTGCATAATGAATATTGTATAGGAAATATATTATGTATGTGTTGGTAATGGAGTGACTTGCTATGGCTTTTACAGCCTCAATTATAGGGATTAATTACCTCAAGGCAGTGTAATAATATAGTGATAACAGTAAATAGTATTTTATAAATTGAAACTAATAGATTTATTGTAAACTTAAAAATGAATTAATACATAATGATACCCCTTGGTTATATTTAGGCATACATACTTTGTATGAATGTATAATAAAACTCATCACTACACTTATGTGGTAGTAGGTATTAAGTGACTCTACAATTTTGAATTGATGGTAGTATTTTCAGTGTAAATCACATAGTCATAGCAGAGTTTGACAAGGTTGGGGGAGGGTTAGATGGAAATCATTCTAAGATGGGGGAAGGCTAGTCCACAACATAACTGCTTATGTTTCATTAAGGAAGAGTGATTCAGTTTCTCATCCTTGAATAGGATGTCCTAGCTATGAACAGAGACACCTCATCTTGATGACCTCATGTAATTTGAGAATTTTCTTTTAGTGTGCCATCTTGTGTTGACATTTTGAACTCTCAAATAAAATATGGATAAACAAAGAGGATTACTACTATACAAAAATAAATATATAAATATTCAGGTAATTTTTTTCAAAATTGAACTGATTTACATTTTACATCTTGACCATTCCTTGAACTTTCTAATAAGAACAAGCATATGTATAGGATTGTTATTTTATTTTGTGGTACTGGGGATTGACCCCAGGGGCATCTACCAGTGAGCTACACCCCCAGCCCTATTTTATTTTTTCGTTTGAAACAGGGTCTCACTAAGTTGCAGAGTGCCTCGCTAAGTTGCTGAGGCTGTCTGCGAACTTGTGATCCTCCTGTCTCAGCCTCCCAAGTACTGGGATTACAGGAGTGTGCCACCACACCCAGTTTAGGTTTGTTATTTTAAAAGTTCAGTAGCATTTACTTAGTATGGCGTTGGTATGGTATATAAATTAATTACATTACCTCTGTAGTTCCTATGTTAAAAAGAAGGGAAGATAAAATTATTTTTATAAGAATTATTGTATAATTTTATGTCTTATTTTTCAGTATGATAGCAAAATGTTCTGGTTTTTGCTTCCAAAAAGGTTTTCCAGCATGCCTGATTTCTGCCTATTTTCCTCCTTCCAACTGTTGTAGTAACAGGATATTGCACGAAATCAGCCTTACACATTTTCAGTGAAAGGTTCCTTCCAACGAAAAATATACAGAAAGAAAAGAGGTGCCCATGACATAATCACATCATAATTTCATTTTAAAAATGTAGGTTTGTTATTTAAAATAACGGATTAGTTGGCAAGTCCATGTCATTTGGAGCTTTAGATGCTAGAATACAAGCAGGTCTTGGAGGGGGATGAAACAAATGTGAAAGAAAGCATTATAGAAAGAAAGTATTGAAAATTAGAGACTAGGGAGTTTTCTCAAATTGCTAAAGAAAACATTTTGAGACCAAGTCAGGATGGCCCACAAATCCCTAGGATTGTAAGATTAACTGTGTCTATCATAATTTTTGCCATCATTGAAATTTGTCCTGTATTAAAATCTTTAAAATTAACCTTCAAATCTAGTGTAGTCTGAGGTATTTTATTTGCACTTAAAACAAAAATTTGGTACTGAAAAGGTAGTTTCTCTTGTTATATTCCCTGAATGTGTGTGTGTGTGTGTGTGTGCATGCTTAAGTGTATTTGCACACATACTTATACACACATACAGATGAACATAAAGTATAGTGGGTTGTCTAATGAAGATGAGCGCTACTGGAATTAATCATTACTCTTGTCACGAAATAAGCCTTATACTGCTATTCAGCTTCAAGATGGATGAATTTTAGTCATAAAAAAAGTAATGGGTTATTCAAAACAAAGAACCTTCTGTGACACTGTTTATTTCTTCAGTGAACTTTGGGTCATTAGTACATGAATAAGTTCCTAGAGCCCTTTATGATTTCCAGTTTTTTTCTTTTCCCGTACTCTTTTTCTATACGTTTTCCTTATATTCAGAACCAGCGTAGCATTTGACTCTTTGGTAAATATTCAGTAAGTGGTCATTACTCTTACTTCCAATCATTCCATGCTCTTAGCTTCAGAAAGTGATCAAAGGAAACTACCTAATACCCATGAGGGAACTTGAGGTTGTAACATAGCATGCACGTGGACACACACAAAAGCAGAAGAGTTAAGAATAAGTTAAACACTGAAGGAAAAGGAAAAGTAGTAGAATTGAACGGCCTGCTCTGTGTATATCCAGACACACATGGCAATGTGTGTAGCTTGAGTCTCGATGGAGAACTTTCTCCAATTAATTTCCTCTCACAGTTTCAGCATTTCTGAAATGGAATCAGAGTGCACTTTTAAGGCTGACAAAAAACAACATATCATTTCCTTTTCCTTCTAAAATTCTCTTTAGGGGGCGAGTCAACCAGAAATATGCGTGATTAGTCAGGCTCCCTGCACATAAACCCACACATACGGGCCTGTTCTGAACATAAAGGATGTTCAGAAGGATGCCATACTTCCCCACTGGCCAAGCAGTAGACCTCGCCGTCCTCTGAGAGCAGCGATCATGGGAGTATGGCACTAACAATGCCTGTTGTCTGCGGCGCAGAGACGCCACAGATCTCGTGGCGTTAGGCTTCATCAGCTACCTAATGCAATGGAACTGGGGAGATAAGATAAATCAAAGGGATGGCACTGCATTAGATTTGAAAGATGAGAGCTCTTCCCAAGTAATTGCAGAGTGTATGTTTCAGTGCTGTTGACTTCAGGAGGTTATTGAAGTCAAAAGTCTTTGCAACAAAACCAATCTTTCAAGAGCTGGGTAGCAAGTAAGCAGAGTCATGCTTATTTTTTCCAAATAAATTTACTAGGAAAAAGTGGAACCCTCCATTGGGTATTTGTTTTATACAGCTTTTGTGTATAGCCTCATCTTTCATTATAGCACCAGCTTGGGTATTTTCATATTAAAAACATACATTTCATGTGCAAAAGTATATTAAGAGAGATGGATTTTCTTATTTAACAATATTTTCATTTATTCCTAAATTATTCTGAATGGAAGTGCCTAAAATAGGCTGAAATGGATCGTTTCTTGTCATGTTTGTGATACTTTATTAGTAAATGACTCTTTTACTGATTGTTACATGAATTTGGGAATTTATTTTTTATTAAGTAAAGTACCATGACTTCTTAACGTTCTAAATCTTACAACCTCTATTGCTTATGCAGGAAGTAATATATCTAATCTAGGAAGTGAGAGATGGGAAAATGCTATAATTGACCCCTGTTTCTGTTGTAGCCTACTGTGTGTGAACGAGAGCTGTGTGTCTTTGCTTTTCAAACCCTGGGAGTAATGAATGAAGCTGCTGATGAAATTGCGACTGGAGCTCAGGTACTGACTGATACTAATTATTTCTTATTTTGGTTTGAAAAATTTGTTCCAGTCTGCTAGTTATCCTTGCTCTGCCACTCTTTGGGGGACATTTTTTGAGAGCTTCTTGTGAAAGACAAACTGGCACTTGACAGTCTTTAGATGTAAACTAAATTTTCTGTCTTCATCTCATGTGTGTTTTGTCATTTTGTAGCTGCCAAGGGGAAAAATTAAACCAAATTTCTTTTGTCTTAAGAATAATTGTAATTCTTTCTTATATGGGGAAATTGAGATACTGAAACCCTTGTGCATGCTTTATGTAAAATGTATTTGTAACGTTATACTGCCATAAAATGGGAAGTCAATTTATTTTTAAAACTTAGGTGAAAAGATAATCGGAAGAGCATAAACAAGAAAGAGCATTCAGTTTTATAGAGCAGTATAGAAAAGATAGGAAAAATATATATAAGAACAAAGAAAAAAACCTGAAAGTAGGGAAACATGCCATGTTTCTGCAAAGTAAAGAAACAAATTATAAAGATGCAAAAATGTATTTCATGCAGTTCCTTCAAAGTTTAGTTGTCTTTTTTGGTCACATAGGGACTTGCCTAAATTACTAATTAACCTATAAGAAAAAACTAGAAGAAAATCTCAAAAATTAATAAATGTTTATTATTAATTTAGTAAGAGGTTAGAGCATCCATATGACAAAGCATATTATACAGTGCTATCAAATTTTAACAAAATATAGTATTGGCAACGAACACAATGTCAGATTATCCCTAAATGGATTGTTATAAATAAATTTAATATACATTAAAGGAGGTATCACATTCTCATTTACTTAAGAATTATTTAGTAAGTGGTATGAGAACAATGGGCCTGTATTGGGGAGGAAAATCAGTTTAGCTCTTTACCTTAGGCTGTATACACAAACAAATTCTAAATTTCTTGAGTAGTTTGTTTTAAAAAATTATATATTGACTAGAGGAGAGTAAAGTTAAGCATGCCCAACACGAGTCAGTGCATTAGTTTATGCATTTGTGCACCGATTGGAAATCATAAAGGGAGATACCATTCTTTACATATATCACAGTGAAGAAATAGTGAACATGAGGTATGAAGTATGAGCCCCATGTGGTGGTCTAAGCCCGTAATCCCAGCTACTCGGGAGACTGAGGCAGGAGGATTGCAAGTTTGAGACCAGCCTGGGCAATTTAGCAAGATGCTGTCTCAAAATAAAAATAAAAAAGGGCTGGGCATATTAATGAAAACATATGACCCTTCATTTTTTGTGATTGGCTAATCTCACTTAACATAATGCTCTCCAGATCTTTCCATTTTCTTGCAAATGCTGTTATTTTGTTCTTCTTTATTGCTGAGTAGAATT
>PVJS01041268.1:0-18042 GCA_004027185.1 Glis glis
TCAGGCAGTTTGATCCCACGTGGTTTACAGTTAGACTTAGTCTGTGCTGTGCTGTTTGGAACAAAAACCAGCAAGGCACAGTGGCTGGGGTACCCAAGTGCATAGGAGGGGAAACAAAGCAAGTGAACAGAGGAGGAAACTAAACAGGCAGCTCTGCTTGCCGTGCCAACACCGCAGCCACTAAGGTTGCTGTCATTAACGGGGGAGGGAATAGGGTGGGATTTGAGGGAGGGCTAAATGAGCAATGTGTGCATGTATGATGCTGCTACCCTGATGTGTATCAAAATGTATAATTACAATGCACCAATAAATGAATATTAAAAAAAAGAAAAAAAAAAGATTCACTCTTGCTAAAAGCTCCCGGGTGAAGCTGGGATTACACGACCCACAGCACTGGGGGCACCAACTCACTCAAATGTGGAGGGCAAAGCCAGTGCCCTGCTGGCTGATGCATTGATGCCACAGCATCAAGGGGAGCAACTGGCATAAAGGTCACAACCCACCCCAATTCCTTCTGTGCAGTGCCAAGATAAAAGGTACATGATACAGTTTTATTTTGTACATTTTATATTTAAGCTATTTTCTTGTTTAATGCCCATTTCCATTTCTGCCTGTGTTCTATTAAAATGATTTTCAATGTTTCTATTAACTTAAGGGTTTTCCTGGTACATTGTTTAGTAGAAAAATAGCAAGATGTAGAAAACACATATAGCATGAGCCAAATTTTATGAAAATCCATAGTAATTCCTCAGGAATACATACATAGGGTCTATATTCTGTATGAATGTCTAACTATGCATTCACATGTGCACTGGTTTCTATGTGCATCTAGGCACTCATATGTTAAATTAAAGTGCACGACAAAGTGGCTTCCTCTGGGAGATAAATTTAGAAAGGGTAATGAGTGATGTCATTTTTTTTGAGGTACAGGGGATTGAACCCAGGGGCATTCTACCTCAAAGCTACACCCCCAGCCCTAGTTTTTATTCTTTATTTTGGAACAGGATCTCACTAAGTTGTGGAGGACTCCACTAAGTAGCTGAGGCTGGCCGTGAACCTGTGATCCTCCTGTCTCAGCCTCCCAAGTACTGGGTTTACAACCATGCACCACCACGCCCAGCCATTTATTTTTTAAACATAGTTTTATTGATTCGTTATAATTATGTATCATAATGAGGTTCAGAGTGATAGGAAAATCCATGCACTAATTTAATACACTTCAAGGCAGAAGGAAAGGGAAATGATTAAAGGAATTTGAAGAGTGTTAGATTTTCAGTGGTGGGTGTTTTGAAAATGGAATAAGGGTAATGACTTTAGGGACATTACCCTCATTCAGCCAGCATATGTAATGACAGTAAATCCAAAATAACTCAGAATGATAAGGTTAGCAAGCACAGAACCTGGAAAATGCAGTATTAAAAGAAGCTAATATACGGTATGACAGAGGCTATAGGTGAGTTGACTCAAATTTTATTTTGTATACTCTACTCCTTTTCTATATAATTTCCCATTTGTGTACATATATATATGTGTGTGTATATATTTTTAGAATCTTATTGGTGCAATAAAATTATAGATTCAAAGAGATACATTCATATTTACACACAACATCTCTTGGTGGGTTCCCTCCTAACCCCTCCAAACATTACCCTCCTGTTCCCCTCCCTGTACATACCAGTAAGGTTTTTAGTGATACGTTCATATACTGAGGATAAGCCAGTCTTGTCCATTCTCCCATACACTGTGTTCAGTGATAATGTCCATCTTCCTATTTGAGAATGATTTATTCATTAGGTCTTGGCCCAAAAGATTAGTTCCTGCCTTGGGTACAAAAAGAACTCTACCTGTTCTGGTCTGGTTTTATTCTTAATCTGTGTTTCCTCAAAAATAAGCACATTAAATCCTTCCCTTTTTGCCCCCCAAACCATTAATGATTTATTAGCCTTAGGGAGGGAGGGTAATAGGCAAAGGAGGAGTGAGCAAGTGGCTCCTGAAAGTTAATCCATCCCTCTAGGGTCCCACAGGCAGATTTATCAAGGCCTCTTAGTAGGACCCATTTGCATAAGAGAGGCCCAGACTTCCCTAATCCTCATAAAGGTCATAAAGGGTATGACCCTTTCTTCCCTGTTTGGGTCTGGGCATTCTCTTTTAAAATGACCTTCCTTTCCACACCTGTAACATTTATCTTTTCAATTCCCTTTAGGTGGTCCCTGAGGGCTTCTTCCTTTTGGGGGTCCCTGGGTTGAGGATCTTTGTCCCCAATTTTTAGGGCCAGTCCTCCCCTTGGTTACCTGTTCTATAGTGGAGACCATTATTTTAGCTTTTTGCTTCAGTTTCTCTCCATCCCTTCTTATGTATACTTTTTGAGCTTCCCATAACAATTCCTCTAGGGTCCAATTTTCCCAGTTTTTTAATTTTTGTAGCTTCTTTGCAATGTCTGGATAACTAATAAAACATAACTTAAGCATTCTTGGTCAGAGGTGGTCTTCTAGGTTTGCCTATTATACTTCTGCATCAGGTCCTTAGTCTATTAAGAAAATCAGCTGGCCTCTCCTCCTTTCCCTGTTATACATCAAAGGCCTTAGTAAAGTTTTGGACTGAGGTACAGATTCTCTAATCCTCTTAATTATTAGTTCCAGAAGGTCCTTCATATGACTCTCAGGTTCAGGGTTGTTATTATTACATTGGGGCTTCTGATTAGGAAACTTAGCCTCAGGAGCTAGGCCACCAGGGCCTGCTGGGTGTCCTCATTCCCATGCGACCATAGCTGCCCATCTAATGGCCACTTTCTCCGTCCAGTAAAGAGCGTGCCCCAAACAGACATTAATTCAGTGCAAGTGTAAATCTGGGGTCCTAGAAACTGATCTAGCTGGTCCACGACTCCTTGGGGGTCATCTCAAAGAGGTTTGAGTTCCTTATTTAGAGTTCTAATCTTAGAACTAGTTAGGAGAGCTTTTACAACCAGATAACTCCTCCACCAAAAGGAGTTTCCCTAAATGGTTAAAGAGCCTGGGCTGTTTATTTTTGGAAGAAAAAGGGAAATTTTGGACACCTTGCTTACATTGATCAACCTTTTTTCTCAGTCAGAGAAAAGAGGGACATAATTAAGGAGGAGATTCTGAGGCTGCTGCAGTCGACTCAGATTCTTCCCTTCTTCCTCTCTCTCCTCAATGTCTTGAGGTGGGCCACACTGTTGACTCCCTGAATTACAGGGAGGAGGTAAATAGTCAAGGGGTCCCAATGACCATTGTTGCCCTCCTTTTGTTCATTTCTGCCTTGATAGGGAATGAGACTACAGGTCCCTTCCTCCAGCAGAGTGCATAATCTACTTCTTCCTGAGTAACAGGACTTTTATCATTGGCATATTTGATTAACAACTGACAAACCCAGTCCTCATTGGACCCAAATTTTGGCCAGAATACTAATATTTTGGTGATGGGTTCTTGTGTTAAAATGAATCAGCAGTATTTTATCATTTGGTATATCTTTTTTCCTGCTTTCCTAGCACTATCTTCCCAGTATTGGCACATATACCCTGGGGGACTATCTGGGGGAATTTTGTCTGACGCCTGTCCTTCCCTGAGGACCTTCTCATTAGGTGAAGAACTTTTGTTTCCCATCTTGGTTTGCCTGGTTGTGTAATCTCAACTAGAGGCTTGATGGGAGACTTAATCTTCGCCTGCTGGAGGTTTCTTACACTCCTCTCACAGTGCGCTTTGTCTTTCTCTGGCTGTCTCCCTTGCGGGAAATATATCCAATGAAGGCACTTCTTAGCTAACCGTAGATCGGTATAAACTCCCAACAGAACCCTTCATGAGGCTGCCTTATCCCATAAGAAGCAATAAGGATATAAAAACAGAACCGCAAATTGGGACTCCACACTTGATCTGTACCTCAGGCACCTCTCAGTCACTGATATGCATAACCTTTAATTCCCATCCCAGCTTGCCTGGTTGTGTAATCTCAATAGATGCTCGACTTAATCTCCCCCTTCTGAAGGTTCCTTCACTCCTCTCCTGATATGCTTTGTACTTCTCTGGCCATCTCCCTCGCTGGAAATATATCCACTGGTAATTCAGTATAAACCCCCAGCAGGGTCCTCCATGAGGCCTCCTTATGCCATATGAAGTGCCAAGGGTATAAAAGCAGAACTGCAAATTGGACTCCACACTAGTTTTGTACCTAAGGCCTGTCTCAGTCACACACGCATAACCTCGGGATGCCCAGACCACCCAGGTGTTACTTGCTTCTCTCCAAAGTGTTTGCGCCTGGGTCTGTGCATGGAGTAATCTGGCCACCGTGTTGCTCTCTAGGGCTCTCCCTAGAGAAAACTGAGCATGGCAACTCAGCTTTCACCTGAAGGCTTGTTGCCTTCTCAGAGACTGCATGGCTTCCCTTCGCCTTAAGGCCACCACAGTAAGGTGTTAGGATACATCACCCCTACGAAGAAGGGGTTCTTACCACTCTGGAGGGGTATTATTCCTCTCATTTGGTTCCAAATTTGTTAGAAATCATGATGTCATAAAAAAAAAAACATGTATTCTAGGCCGCTCGTGGTGGCGCACGCCAGTAATCCCAGTACTTGGGAGGCAGAGACCGGAGGATCTGGGTTCGCGGCTAGCCTCAGCTATGTAGTGAGGCCCTCCACAACTTCGCGAGACCTGGTTTCAAAGTAAAGGATAAAAAATAGGACCGGGGGTGTAGCTCGGAGGTAGAACGCCCCTGGGTTCAATCCCCGGTACCGCAAAAACAAAACAAAACATGTATTCTAAAACTGAACAGCAAGGCAATTTTACTTTTTTGCAAAAACAAACAAACACAAACAAAAAAACAGTGCTGCAATGGTATGGAGCCAGATATGTAAGCAGGGAGCCTGCTGGGTCTTTTATTCCTAACGCAAAATTTTTGCACCTCACTCCTCTTGGAGGAAGTGTGGTTTCACAGCCAGAATGGGATGCCAGAGAGAGGTTGGCATTTGAAACTTTTAAGAAATGTTCACTTTACAAAAGAATGAGAGCCTATGGCGGTTTTAAAAAAATGGGGTTTAAGTTAGGCCATTCTTTCTATAGGAAAGATCTAATTATATTCTCATATCTAGGAAACTGGGGTATAAGTCATAAGCCATTGTCCATTACAACAGCTACCAGATGATCTCATTATTATAATTTTTGTGGCACTTGGAATTGATCCCAGGGGCATTCTACCTCTGAGCTACATCCCCAGCCCTTAATTTCTTTTTTTTTTTTTTAATTTTGAAACAGGGTTTCACTAAGTTGTGAAAGTCTTACTATGTTTCTGAAGCTGTCCTCGAACCTGCAATCCTCCTGTCTCAGCCTCCCAAATACTGGAATTACAGGCATTCACCACCACAACTGGCTTGAGAATCCAGAATTCTGAATAATTTTGTAGCATCATATACTTACTTTAGTTTTTCTCAATCAGGGCTGCACATTGAAACCATCTAGGCTTTTTTTTTTAATTTCCAATACCTTAGCTCTAACCCAACACAATTAAACTAAAATCAAAAGATTGGTTCTGGGATAAAAATGGACAAAAATAAAGAACATTTCATTTTTATCTCTATCACTCAGACAAAGTCCACTCAGAAGAGAGAATAAAATGATTTTACCTGAATAATCATTTTTTGAAGATGCACCTTTATCCTGGGCTGTGCTGCTCCCTTATTTTCCAGAATCATTTTGATTATGAAGATAAGAATTTTTTCACCTTGATGGACAAGCTAAATGAAAATGTTAGGACCCTGAGCTCCCTGTGAATGGAGATGAGGCCAAGATTCTTTCTTCCTGAGAAAATACATATGTTCTTTTTTACTGGAATGTATAAAATTCTGTTTAGACCAAGTTGAAAAGTGAATGTTTGTTCATGACGGTCCTGTCCACAGCATCATCAGGTGAACATATGGGAAAGATTTCTGAGCTCTTTATTTTAAATCCAGGAAAATGGAGATATACACATAGGGCTGGCTTTCAAGTCTGTTCACTCCCTGCATGGTGGTTTTCCATTAAATTCCTAAGGGCTGTTTCTATAAAGTATTTTGTTTCCTGCCCAAAGGATGACCACTCCACTCAATGAATTAGACATCCAGGTACATTTTGAAAGATTTTACTTTCTCCATAACATAATTATTTTTTTTTTTTTTGGTGGTGGTGGTACTGGAAATAAAACCCAGGGGTATTCTACCTCCTAGCTACATGCCTAACCTTCTTTATTTTTTAATTCTGTAACAGGGTCTTGCTAGGTTGCTGAGAGTCTCACTATGTTGCTGAGGCTGGTCTCAAACCTGCGATCCTCATATCTCAACCTCCAAGTACTGGGATTACAGGAGTGTGCCACCACGCCTGGCCAAGGAAGAATATGTGAGTAGGGGTGTTCGATCTTCAGTTGGCATCCTAGCTGACAAGGTAACTGGGATAGTAATGACAAAATGACTGGTTTTATGGTGTATGAATCATAAAAATCTCACAGTTTTACCCTGTGTTTGTTTGACATATCTCACAGTCATACTAAGTAATAAGGATGCTCTGGTGCACAAGATTTCAAGGCATTGAAGGTATTCACGCATTCACGCTCAACTTCTAATATGCTCATTCCAAGTCCAAGGTTGGTTGACAGAAATAAAAGCAGCAGGGACGGGAGTTGTACCTTAAATAAGTGTACCCCAAGTCCCTCAATTTCTATTATTATCTACAAAATATGAATCACATGATTCAACACCAACTTGTAATTCAAGGGCATGGATGAATTAATGTAGAAAATGAGTAAATTGATATAAAATGACTTTTTGAAATAAAGATGAAGTATAAATTTAGAAAATGGACATAATCTTTGAAGTTCTGGTCAGAATATTTTCCTAACAATTATTCTATAAGCATAGACAGTTAATATATATATATATATATATATATATATATATATGAAGTATCATGCCATAATATGAAGATGGACATCATCATTGCACACAGTGTATTGAAGCATGGGAAAGAAGAGCTTAAGCTGGGTGAGCTACCTGCCTGTCCTGCAGGTTGAAACAGATCCTGAAATAATGGCAGTGGTGTGCAGGAGAGTGAATTTCATGTGGACTGAAAGGGGTAGGTTGAGGTGTGTGGTAGTAAAGGGTAGATGGGAGAGAGAAGCCTTCCTTGAATATAACGTCAAATGAATTCTCAGATAGGGAGTTAGAGCTCCATGTCTCTCAGGTAACTTGTAGGGTGAACCATGTTGTTACAGCACCATTTGTTAAGAAGGCTGTTTATTCTCATCACATATCCTTGGCATCCTTGCCAAAAATCAATTGAGTGTAAATGTGAGGGTTGGTCTGGTTGGGGGAGAGGGGCTTGGCAACCTTCAAGTAGCAGCAATCCCTCTATGCAGATTACTGGGACCACCCATTTCAGAGGTGTTCTCTATGATAGTATTTTGCTGCCATTTGTAGATGGGATGAAGCTGTGTAGATTTGATTCCTTCTATGAGACTGGCTTACCGTGGTCTCTATCAAATGACTGCCCTGCACAGTTCTTCACCATCAATTTGAGATAAGCAGTGCACTGCTTGCTCACTTGTCACTTTGAAGCTCTTGCTCCAGCTTAACTCAGCTTGACTTCTTCTTGTACACTATTGTTTGCAAAGGTAGCTTGTCAGTTTTGCTTCTCGCTCTTTTCCCCTTTGTTACTCTTCCTACTGACCTGCCCTGGTCAGGATTTGGTGTGAATAAATTCTTTCTTGTTTTCTGTTCCAGTACCTGGAATTTCTGAGCCCTCCAAGCCTCCAAGAGTCTAGAATTGAGTCTTAGAGCTTTCACTTGGTCGCTGCCCTGGGATCAGCTGTTCTTTCACTGCTTCAATTGTGGACTATGGAGGAATCGAGGTTTGCTGCCTAGTCCACTCCACCATCTTCCCTCCCTCGCAACTTTTCTTGAAGTCTCCATCAGATCAGAACTGAGAGGGCCAGCTCTAATCTATTTGAAACAGCTAAAACCACCCAAATTGTGAATACTTTTATTTCATCAAATCATTAACTTTCCCAGCTATTAATCGAGGCTACATATGGGGAGCGTGTTACTCAGCTTTTCATCATTATGACAAATATCCGGGAAAAACAACTTAGCGGAGAAAATACTTATTCTGGTCATGGTTTCAGTCCACCGTTGGCTGGCTCCATTGCACTGGGCCAGAGGTGAGGCAGAACACCGTGGAGGAAGAGAATAGTGGAGGAGAGCTGCTCAACTCCTGGAAGTCAGGAAGCAGAGAGGGAGAGAAAGACAGGGAGACCAGAAAGAGAGAGAGCAGGAGAGGGAGAGCAAGAGATTTGGGACAAAATATAGTCCCTAAGGACACACCCCTAGTGGCCTACTTCCTCCACTCTGCCCATCTGCATACAGTCTCCACTACCTCCCCGTAATCCATTCATCTATCAATGGTTTAATCTACTGATGAAATCTCATGATCTACTCACTCCCCAGGAGCCCCCACTCCCCCCGGTCCCCTTTGAACATTGCTGTATTCCTGACAAACATTCAACACATGATCATTTAAGACAGTTCAGATTTAGCCATAACAATAAGCATCTGGGTTATTATTATTTTTTAGTTGCCAGAATCTGGTCTCTACTAATTATGTAAAAAATTAACATTTTATTCTTGTCTTTGTCTTTGGCACAAAGTACACTCAGAAATCAGAATAATGTTCTTTAATCTGATTGGTCACTCCTTTTTCAAAGAAAATATTGAAATAGCAAGGAACATTGTGAAAGTTTAGACTGTGGGCTCATAGTTGTCTCAGCAACAAGAGAAGGCTTCAATGGATCTTGTCATGGTCCTGGTGTTTCTTCTCTCATCTCTGCTGCTCGTTTCACTGTGGAGACAGAGCTCTGGGCCGGGGAAGCTCCCTCCTGGCCCCACTCCTCTCCCAATTATTGGAAATATTCTGCAGATAGATGTCAAGAACATCAGCAAATCCTTAACCAAGGTAATTATCCGTCATGCTGTTCTCTGGCTTGTGAAGAAGAGTAAATGACCTTTGTTTTTAAATAAGATATATCTCTGGAGGCACACTAATGTGATGGATGATTGTAAAGCAAACATTCCCTGTAAACTCTGGTGCACTTCTTACTTTTTCCAGTTTGTCATTTTCAGAAATTGTGGAATGAAGTATGCATTTCCTGTGTAGAGAAACATTTAGGTCCTTGTTCAGTAGAATCAGAATCACAAAGTAGCAAATGCTGTGAGCGCTTCTTCACTTCTTTGCTTCACAGACATTTACTATGATTTTTGCTGAAGGTCAGTGGTAAGGGAAGTGTTTGCAATTAGAGATTTTCTTTGATAAGCCTTGTACTCTATTTGCCCGGTGTTTTCTTCAGGATCGCATTACTGTAGAATTCTCTGAAGAATCAATTTATCCCCTAAGTCAGGGAAATAAATGTGGGTATGGTATAGAACAATGAGTGAGAGAAACAATGAGTCAGCATCCAATCGACGGTATCAGAATCCTTTTGATTTTTAAACAGATCATTTATCTGGGGCTGAGAATGCAGGAGAGAGGAAGGAATGGTTCTTACAGGAGATGCCTTCTGTCCTGGATCTACCTCTGTGATGTCCCGTCTGTGTTTGAAATACCAGCAGACTCCACAATGGGCTGGGCTTTAGTATCCCCTTGATGACTTAAAAATACAGATTTCTAGGGTTCTTCACAGGGCTCTCAGGATCTCTATGGGAAAAGCTTCACAGTTGATCCAGAAGACTGCTGAGTATAGGTTTCAGGGTGGTGATGGGGGCTGGGAGTAAATTGTTTAGGCATTAAATATTGAATAAAGAGACATTCAGGTTCTATATATTAGCTGTGGGACACTGGAATAAATTTAGAATTGTCTGACCTCAGTATTTTTTTTGTGAAAAACAAGGCAAATAAACCTGAGAATGTGTTCATATGAGAATTAATTGTAATCTGTACACCAAGTACTTGGCCCATTGTGTGCCAAGTGATAAGCTATCTATGAGTGCCATAATCACCATTGTATTGTGTATGAAATCTAAAATTGCTTGAAGCTGTGTATGGTAGAATTAAAACAAAAAATAGAATAATAATATCAGTCAGAATCAGGTTAAATATATGGACTCAATAGTGACTTTTGCAGTAATATTTTCAGTTTTCTGAAGTCTATGGCCCTGTGTTCACTCTGTACTTGGGCATGGAGCCCACTGTGGTGTTGCATGGACATGAAGCTGTGAAGGAAGCCCTGGTTGATCATGGGGAGGAGTTTGCTGAAAGATGGGCTTCCCCAATTTTTGAAAGGTGTGATAAAGGTCTTGGTAAGTGTTTGTGTGCCTGTGTGTGCATGTGTGTATGCTGTGCAGCAGGCATGGGGATGAGGAGGATGGAAAATGGAGATTTAAGAGAGCCTTAGGAAGCACTTGTTCATCCATGTGGTTGCCATGTGCCAGGTCAAACCCCCTTCTCCCTCCTACTCTGTTTCCCTTCCATGTAGGGCTTATTTTCAGCAATGAAAATACTCAAGACCCTGAGGAATTTTGGGATGTGGAAGAGGAGCATTGAGGACCAAGTTCAAGAGGAAGCCTGCTACCTGGTGGAGGAGCTGAGGAAAACCAACGGTGGGTGCCTCTTTCTATCAAACACCTTACCAGACTGACCTCTTCTCTTTTGACCTCCTTGGAAACATTTCAGGTGTGACAAAATCTTTCATTGTGTACCCTGGCATTGACCTCATGTGGAGGAGGGAAGATTGGAAGCAGAAATCCAGGGAGTGTCTGTGTGTTAGTTCTGTGTGTACAGGCATGTCTAGGCCAGTGGTGTGTGTATAAAAGGTCTGTTCATGTTTTCTCTCTCTAACTTTGTTTCTTTTCCTTTCAAATCAGAAATCACAAATAAAGATTTTGAGTTTATTTTTGGAAGAGTTAAGGAGCAGTATTTTCCCTTAGCATAAATGTGGGTCACCTATGTCAGATCATTTCATCTGAGAATGCTTGGAAATGAGACACAATGACAATGGCCCTGCCACACCCGTATGAAGCAGGATCCTTGTGATTTCCGTTTTCACATAATTGGACTATATTGGTTCAATCATCATCAATGACATTTCTCAGGGTTTCAACCAGGCCCATGCCTACAGTTATGACTAATAAGGATAGAATGTATGGTTTTAATTGTTTAGGTATACCTTACTACAATTCTCCTCAATTATGGGTTCTTTGTAAACAGAGTACAACTTAAAAAAATCACCATTGATTGTTTTCATTACCCAACTGTTACTCTATTGTTTGTATGTGTTGTATGCTAGAGTATAATTGTGGAAAATACATGGTTTATTCCTGGGAATTTTGTTGTTTTTGAGATTATTGTGAATGGAATTTTTTATTTCTTTTTCAGTGGATTCATGGTTGGCATATAAAAAATCTACTGATTTTTGTAGATTGAATTTGTATCCTGCTACTTTGCTGAATTTGGTAGCTCCAGAAGTCTTTTGGATCTTCTAGGATAGGATCATGTCATCTGCAAATAGAGATAATTTCACGTCTTTTTCTATTTGGATTCCTTTGATAACTTTTTCTTGACATTGCTTTGGCAAAAGTCTCCAGTTCTAGGTTGAAAAGGAATGATAATAGTGGGAATCTTTGTCTTGTTTCTAACTTTAAAGGGAATGCCTGCAATTTTTCCCCTTTCAATATGATGTTGGCTTTGGGTTAATTACATATTGCCTTAATGAAATTGAACTAAGTTCCTTCGATTCTGATTTCCAATAGTGTTTTTAACATGAATGGGTGTTGGATTTTGTCCAATACTTTTTCAGCATATATTGAGATGACCATGTGATTTTTGTTCCTAGTTCTGTTTATGTTGTGAATGACATATTGATTTGTGCATGTTGAACTTGCCTTGTATCCCTGAAATGAAAACAACTTAGTCAATTTTCTGGATATGGTTTTTAATGCATTTCACTAGTATTTTGTTTATAATTTTTGTATCTATATTCATTAAGAATATTGGTCTGTAATTTTTTTCATGAGATATCTTTATTCAGCTTGGGTATTCAGGTGATACTAGCCTGATAAAAGGAGTTTGGAAGGATTCCATCACTTTTGACTTCACAGAATAATTGGAAATATTAGATTTAGACCTTTTGCAAAGGTTTTGTAGAATTCACCTGGCAATCCATCTGGACCTGGGCTTTGCTTTGATGGAAGACTTTTTTTTACTGTTTCTGTTTCCTTGCTATTGGTCAGTTTAAGTCTTCTATATCCTGTTGGATCAATTTGGGTACCTTGTACATGTCTAGAAATCTGTCAATTTCTGCAATGTTTTCCAGTTTACTGAGCATAAATTTTTGAAATGGTGTCTGATGATCCTCTGGATTTCCCCACTGTCTGTAGTGATGTCTTCTTTTTTCATTTCTGATTTCAGTAATTTGTGTTAATTCCCTCTTTTTCTTGGTAAGGTTGGCCAAGGGTTTGTTGATCCTGTTAATCTTGGAAAGAACAGGCTTTTTGATTTGTTGATCTTCTGTATTATTTTATTGGTCTCTATTTCATTTGCATGGTATATGTTTTTTCCATCTTTTCAAATATAGCTATGAATATTTTTGCCCATAAGCTGAGTTCCTTGCAAGCAGCACATAGTTGGATTATGTTCTTAAATACATGTTGTCAGTCTATGCCTTTTGATTGGGGAGTGTATTGGACAGGGTTCTCTAGATTAACAGAATACACAGAATGAGTATATTTGAAAAAAGGGATTTATCAGATGGGCTTACAGTTTGAAGCAATGTAGTCCCAGGTTCTGACTGCACATGGAGAGTCAGAGGAACCAGTAGCTGGTCGAACGGTCTAAGAGCTGGAGTCTTAGGATCAGAGCAACCACTAATTCAGTCCCAGTCCAAGACGTGAAGATCAGGAAGCTCTTCGGAGAAACGATGGTGAAGTTTCAGTTCCAAGAGCTGAAGGCCGAGAAGATCAAGAAGCTCTTCGGAGAAAGGCGAAGCCGGCGGCCGACGATCTCAGGCGAGAGCAGATGCGTTTTCCTCGGAAAGAGTCGCACTCACTCTACGCGGCTTCTCCCTCTTTTATCTAAGTCCGCACCTATCAGAATCCTGCTGCCTACATTCAGGGCAGGGCTTTCTGTTTAATCTGCTGTTACACACCCAAAATCATATAATCTTGGGTGTGTCATGATCAGGTCAAGTTGACAACCTAGATTAACTATCACAAGTCCACCCCTTGTCAACTTGACTCCTAACCCTGTCTTTTTAAATCCTATCAATCTTCACATAAATACAATAACCATATCAAAAATCTTGCCTAACAGGATAAAGCTATCGCACGTACAACCGGAAACGCACCAATCACTTCCCCTGAATAGGAGGCAGGGCTTTCTGAGTGATACTTATTTCTAATACTTAAGTATTGATATAAAGTCCATCAGTATTATATTACATAATAGAGAAATACAGGAAGAGATAAGATAGAGATATCTGCTTAACACATATAAATATATATAACACATATAAATATACTTATACATATATGTATACAAACATTTTCTCAATGGAATAACAAGAATATTTATAGCACTCACAATCCTCGTTTCTGTAACTGGTCTCGTGACCATAGTTGGTACTTATAACTACCTTCTTCTACTGCCCATTCTGTATTTCCTCTACCTTCAGCCAGCACTTCGGCAGGTCTTGGTTCTTTACCTGGAGGGGTGACCCACACCTTCATTCCTGGAGGGTCTGAGCCATTTGCCATCCTGTCTGGATTAGGTTGTTGCAGTTTTCCATTTATTTTAATAACAGGACATGGCAATACTAGGAGACGTCCTAAGGGATCTCCTGCTTTCCAGGTATACTTTTCCTTACTCCCATTGTGGAGTAATAGTCCAATTTCCCCTTGGTAATCTGGATCAATAACCTCAGCCAGCACCGTAACTCCATTCTTAGCCTGTTGACTCAAAGGTATGAGGAGCCCAAAGTGGCCAGGGGGAAGTCTTAACTTCCAGTTTAATGGAATCATTGTTGTGCCTCCTGGTGGAAGCATTCCTGCTTCTGGAACTAAGATCTGGAGGCCAGCAGAACATAAGGTTGCGGGGACAGGAAGCTAAAATTTTCCTAGTGGGTCATTAGGGATAATGGTGAGTGGTACCATTCCCATTTCCACCCCTTGATTCCTGGACCCGTGAATTCTGGCTATAGGGGAAACAGTACCATAGAGCGGACGCTGATTTAGAGTATATACAGCCATCTGGAGAACCTTGCCCCAGCCTTGCAAAGTATTACCACCTAGCTGACGCTGTAATTGAGCCTTCAAAAGGCCATTCCACTGTTCTATCAAACCAGCTGCTTCAGGATGGTGAGGAACATGGTAGGACCAGTGAATCCCATGAGCATGAGCCCATTGCCGCACTTCTTTGGCTGTGAAGTGAGTGCCTTGGTCAGAAGCAATGCTGTGTGGAATACCATGGCGGTGGATAAGGCATTCTGTAAGTCCACGGATGGTAGTTTGCGCAGAAGCTTTACGTGCAGGGAAGGCAAATCCATACCCAGAGTAAGTGTCTATTCCAGGAAGGACAAAGCGCTGCCCCTTCCATGTTGGAAAGGGTCCAATATAATCAACCTGCCATCGGGTTGCTGGCTGATCCCCTTGAGGAACACTGCCATATCGGGGGCTCAGCATCAGTCTCTGCTGCTGACAGACTGGGAATTCAGCAGCGGCTGTAGCCAGATCAGCTTTGATGAGTGGGAGTCCATGTTGCTGAGCGCATGCATACACTCCATCCCTGCCATCATGGCCACTTTGTTCATAAACCCACTGGGCAATGACAGGGGTGGCTGAGGAAGGAGGCTGACTGCTATCCACAGACCGGGTCATCCTATCCACTTGGTTGTTAAAGTCCTCCTCTGCTGAGGTCACCTTTTGATGGGCATTAACATGGGACATAAATATCTTCACATTTTGTGCCCATTTGGAGAGATCTATCCACATACCTCTTCCCCAAATGTCTTTTTCGCCAATCTTCCAATCATGTTCTTGGCAAGTCCCAGACCATCCAGCCAAACCATTGGCTACAGCCCATGAATCAATATATAATCGTACATCTGGCCATTTTTCCTTCCAAGCAAAGTGCACAACCAGGTGCACTGCACGAAGTTCTGCCCACTGGGAAGTTTTCCCTTCACCACTGTCCTTCAGGGATGTCCCAGAGAGGGGCTGCAGGGCTGCCGCTGTCCATTTTCAGGTAGTGCCTGCATATCATGCAGCACCATCTGTAAACCAAGCCCAAGCTTTCTCTTCTTCTGTCAACTGATCGTATGGTACACCCCATAAGGCCATAGGTTCACACTGGGGGACAGAAGGCACTATAACAGAAGTAGGACCCACGGGCATCTGGGCCACTTCTTCATGTAATTTTCTTGTACCTTCAGGACCTGCTCGGGCCCTATCACATATGTACCATTTCCACTTGATAATGGACTGCTGCTGTGCACGTCCAACTTTGTGGCTTGATGGATCAGACAAAACCCAGTTCATGATGGGCAGCTCAGGTCTCATGGTAACCTGGTGGCCCATGGTTAAGCGTTCAGTTTCCACTAAGGCCCAGTAGCAAGCCAAGAGCTGCTTCTCAAAGGGAGAGTAATTGTCTGCGGATGACGGCAGGGCCTCGCTCCAAAATCCCAAGGGCTTTTTCTGTGATTCACCCATGGGGGCTTGCCAAAGGCTCCAGACAGCATCTCTATCTGCCACTGATACCTCTAGTACCATAGGGTCTGCTGGATCATAGGGCCCAAGTGGCAGAGCCACCTGCACGGCAGATTGGACCTACTGCAAAGCCTGTTCCTGTTCTGGGCCCCACTCAAAACTAGCAGCTTTTCGAGTCACTCAGTAGATAGGCCGGAGTAATACACCCAAGTGAGGAATGTATTGCCTCCAAAGTCAAAAAGGCCCACCACACGTTATGCCTCTTTCTTAGTTGTGGAAGGGGCCAGATGTCACAGCTTAACCTTAACTTTAGAAGGAATATCTCGGCATGCCCCACACCACTGGACTCCTAGAAGTTTCACTGAGGTAGAAGGCCTTTGGATTTTAGTTGGGTTTATTTCCCATCCCCTGGCACGCAAATGCTTCACTAACAAGTCCAGAGTGGTTGCTACCTCTTGTTCACTTGGCCCAATCAACATAACATCATCAATGTAATGAACCAGTGTAATACCTTGTGGAAGAGAAAGTCTATCAATATCTCTGTGAACTAAATTATGACACAGGGCTGGATAGTTGATACACCCCTGGGGTAGGACAGTGAAGGTATACTGCTGACCATGCCAGCTAAAGGCAAATTGCTTCTGGTGGTCCTTATGAATAGGTATGGAGAAAAAAACATTGGCCAAATCAATGGCTGCATACCAGGTACCAGGAGATGTGTTAATCTGCTGTAACAAGGAAACCACATCTGGTACAGCAGCTGCAATTGGAGTCACTACTTGGTTAAGTTTATGATAATCAACTGCCATTCTCCAAGTTCCATCTGTCTTCTGCACAGGCCAAATAGGAGAGTTAAATGGGGATGTGGTGGGAACCACCACCCCTGCATCTTTCAAGTCCTTGATGGTGGCACTAATCTCTGCAATCCCTCCAGGTATGCAATATTGTTTTTGATTCACTATTTTCCCAGGGAGAGGTAGCTCTAATGGCTTCCATTTAGCCCTTCCTACCATAATAGCCCTGACCCCACAGACTAGAGAACCAATATGGGGGTTCTGCCAAGTACTGAGTATGTCTATACCAATTATACATTCAAGGACTGGGGAGATAACAACAGGATGAGTACAGGGACCCACTGGACCCACTGTGAGTCGGACCTTGGCTAGAATACCTTGGATCGCCAGACCTCTATGAGCACCTACTTTGACCAGAGGACCACAATGACGTTTTGGATCTCCTGGGATCAACGTCAATTCAGAACCAGTATCCAGCAGTCCCCTAAAAGTCTGATCATTTCCTCTTCCCCAATGTATAGTTACCCTAGTGAAAGGCTATAGGTCCCTTTGGGGAAGGACGGGGGAAAGGTTAACAGTAGAACTTTTTGGTTCTGCACCAGAGTCCTTTCTCAAGGGGACCTGGCCTTCCCGTCAGTCAAGGGGTTCTGGGTCTGTAAACTGGTTCAGATCTGGGAATTGGTTGAGAGGCCGTGATGCTCTGCTTTTATGATTTATGTCAGACTTCGGTATGTTTGTCCTGGAATTTTTCTGCTTATATAAATCCAATAGAAATTTGGTGGGTTTCCTGTCTATTTGACTTCTGGGAACACCATGACTAATCAGCCAATGTCATAGATCTGCATGAGTCAAGCCCTTCTTTTCATTGCTCCTCCTCTGCTGTGCATTATGATGGGCATGACTACCTTGCCTCTGATGGTTGAGAGCCGCCACTTGACCCCTGCTACTACGGGATCCAATAATACCCATCACGTTTAAATCTAATAATTGATCAATTGCGTCTCCCACCGTAAGTTCTGGCATACAGAGGATAGCAACAGCAGAGCCCTTTATGGATGATGGTGCTCCCCTCACAAATTTGTTTCTTAAAGTACAGGAGAAGGGAACATCCTCTGGAGGAGAAGGCCTCAAACAGCAAATCCACTCCAGCATTACAAGCTCTCTCAGCCTTTGAATCCCCTCATCCACAGAAAACCAAGGGAGGTCACGCATTTCTAAATCATTTACAGTAAGCCATCTTTTGGTCCATACCTCAGCTAACCAACCACATAAAGTATTAGTACCTTTTAGAACATTACGAGCTGCTGCATTAAATTTAGAATCTCTGCATAATGGGTCCATATCAATAAATTCAGCCTGGTCTAATAGTATATTATTTCCACCATTATCCCACACCCTTAAAATCCATTCCCATACATATTCCCCAGACCTCTGTTTATATAAATTAGAAAATTCAATAAGTTCCTTTTGGGTATAGCGTTCTTCCTCATGGGTCACAATCTGTACCTCACCTCTAGGGGCCTGCTT
>PVJS01041269.1:0-10818 GCA_004027185.1 Glis glis
CAGTACTGAAAAAAAAAAAAAAAAGGTAAGCTTTGTTCAAAAGTAAGTATCCGGGAGTGGTGGCGCACGCTTGTAATCACAGTACTTGGGAGGCGGAGACCGGAGGATCCGGGTTCGCGGCCAGCTGCAGCTACTTAGTGAGGCCTTCTGCAACTTCGTGAGACCTGGTTTCAAAATAAAGGATAAAAAATAGGGCCGGGGGTGTAGCTCGGAGGTAGAATGCCCCTGGGTTCCATCCCTGGTACTGCAACAAAACAAAACAAAACAAAACAAATCAAAAAAACAAAAGCATCTAAGTTTCTATGCTTGGGCATTATGTAAATGATTTTCTAAATATATGTTGTGCATTTTCATATATATTTTAATGTCAAATTGTATTTCACAATGCCCATTAAGGATCTAGAATTTTTAAGCTTATAAATTATGCTTATATGTTATTTTATTCTCCATTATATAAATTGAACGTATACAAATACATTCTCAAGTGGGTATGACTTCTATATTTTAGCAAACTCTTTGTTTCAGAAAATTATAAAATTTATCTGAAAATAATAAACTATATTTGACATCCTAAATCCTGTGCTTCCTCAAGGGTAATAAATCCCCCCAAAACAAATTATGTTGATTAAACCCCTGCCATTAAAAAGAGGTACATTCGAAGAAAGTTTAACCTAAAGACAACTCTGGAATCTTCCAAAAAATTAAAATAAGTTGATTAATTAAAATTAGCTTAACCCAGTAGATTTACTCTCCACCTTTTTTTTCTTTCTTCTGTTGTTTTGTTTTGTTTTGGGCCTCAAACCTGAGACCCTCCTGTGTCAGCCTCCTAAGTACTGGGATTACAGGTGTGCACCACTGCACACGACTTCTCCTTGTTCTGCTCCATGGAGGACTGGACCATTGACTTCAGACTTTCTATTGGTGTTGGCCAATGGGAAGCACTGACAGGAAATGGGAATGTGGAAAGAGAGTAATGTCAGCACATTTTTCCTGTGTTCTTTTCCTGACTGGTTGCCCCTTTATTGAAGGTCACACTTTTTATTGGGCATTCTTCTCCATATAGATATCCTCTCTAGGTCAGGTAACCATTTCCTCTCCATCCTCTTGCCCCTTCAGGTCTTCCCAAAGTATTGCCCTATGAGAGTAACTGCATTCCTTAAACTCTGTCCACACCTTTAAAAATAACTTCTGTATGAAGGTCTTCTCAAATTATCTGGTTTGAATGAGACATTTGTTTCTTTCCAGGACTGATGAATACATATAATTTCTCATGTACCTTTTCAAAATTTATTTAGGTTATTATTTTTGTGTGTGCTGAAGGAAACTTTAATGATTTTGGAGGGGTACTGGGGATTGAACCCAGGGCATTCTACCTCCAAGCTACACCCCCAGCCCTATTTTTAATTCTTTATTTTGAAACAGGGTCTCACTAAGTTGCAGAGGGCCTCACTAAGTAGCTGAGGCTGGACGCAAACCTGCGATTCTCTGGTCTCAGCCTCCCAAGAACTGGGATTACAAGCGTGCGCCACCACGCCCGACTAACTTTAATGATTTGATACATAAACTTAAAGGTCAATCTATTGCTGATTTGTCATCAATAGCATCCTGTCTAAATTGCCTTCAATTTTGTATTTCTCTCTAATATCTAGAGAATATTTAGAAATATTGCTTTAATATCTAATCTAAGCTCTCTTAAATATCTTGATAATATCATATTCCCTAGACTCCATGTTGTTCAGTAATAACTAAAATGTTCCTCTATTGTTTACCTTCTTATAAAAGCTTCTTAATCTTATTATTTTCTGGAATTCCTCCAACCATTTGCTTCACCTTCATGACTTTAAATTATCTTAATATCTGGGATTAAATATTGACTTAAATAATTAATAGGGTGGTGATTCCTATATAAATGGTACTTTAGGAGTGCAGATTAAATAGGTGTCTAGTGTTGTTTTACTTTCCTGTAAACTAATAAAGATCATAAAAACATACATTGTAAAGTTATGGAGATAGCTAGACAAAAGCAGTGGGTACAAAAATCTAGATTTTTTCCACAGGTATATCATTGACTATTCTCAGAAGTCAGAAGTCAGTAGTATTTGAAATCCCAATAACACAAAATTTAAGGTACTAAAAATGCTAATGGATTATGACCAGGGCCCAAAGTTGATTGAGATAAATCAAAGCCAGAAGACCATATGACAGATACAGCCTCCTAAATAAAGGATCTCATTACTCTCAAGTTTTCCTTGTTTTATACACAGTAATATTGAACAGCTTAGATACCTGATGATATCAAGTTTATTAACAGGAGAACCCAGTATCTCAATTGGCCTCCCTACCTCCAATCTCATTCAGCTTTAGTATCTTCTCTAAACTATCATCAGAAAGTGTTTTCTAAAGCAAAATCATCCCATCTAAGACTTTCAGTAGCTCCAATTCCCTACAAGATAAAGCTCAAACCCTTTATCTTGCTTACCAACAGGCTAAGCTGTTTGAACTTCCTCCTATTTATCTTGTTTTTTCAGGCTTTTCAGCCTTTGATCACGCCATCCCCCTCGCAATGAATCTGTTCCCATCCTGCCTGCCTGCCGCACACCCAATCACTTCTCAAAATTCAGCTCACACTTCGACAGTATGACTGGTTTCTAAATTGTTAGCATGTCCTGCCCCACAACATGAAGGCATATATTTCTATTTTATTGCCTAACCTGCATTTATGTGTCACTTTATTTATTACACAAGTTTCCATCGATTGGACTGTGAGCTCCTTAAAAGTAGCAACCTGGCGTATTCATCATCTTTTCTCCCACACCAGCTCAGTGCCAAGCATTACAAGTCCTCAACACCGAAAGTGAATGAATGATGGGGCTTCGGGGGCAGGTCTGATCTCCATCATTCCTGCTTCTTCAGAGTATAGCTAGTCTGGTTCTTTCAGCAGATGTTGTTTTAAGATTTTAACTAGCCGGGCGTGGTGGCGCACGCTTGTAATCCCAGTACTTGGGGAGGCGGAGACCGGAGGATCCGGGTTCGCGGCCAGCCTCAGCTCTCTCTCTCTCTCTCTCTCTCCTTAGAGAGGCCCTCCACAACTTCGTGAGACCCGGTTTCAAAATAAGTATAAAAAATAGGGCCGGGGGCGTAGCCCCTGCGTTCAATCCCCAGTACCACACACACACAAAAAAAAGATTTTAACTAAATTAAAAGGTGACTCCAGATGAGGGAGAAGAAATACTTCTAACAGGAGAAATAAAATTAGTAAATATAAAAATTATGAAGGGAAATTAAAAAACTATTAGAATAATGAAGTAATAAACATTATCAGAATACTAGAGTAATAATACTAGAGTAATAATTGCTGTAGACAAGCTCCACCAGTGTATGTTAAAGTTATTGAATGAAAGTGTGTGTGTGTGTTTGTGTGTGTGTGTATGTTACTGAGGATTGAACTCAGGGGTGTTCTAACTCCAAGCTATACCCCCAGCCCTTTTTAAATTTTTTGTTTATTTGTTTTCAAACAGGGTCTCACTAGGTTTCTGACAGTCTTTCTAAGTTTCTGAGGCTGGCCTCAACTCTGCGATCCTCCTGACTCAGCCTCCCAAGTACTGGGATCACAGACATGTGCTACCATGCCTGACAATAAAAGTTTAAGGAGAAACAGGATGCTTTCTTGCATAGTCTCAAAGTGTCTTCCCCAAACATTCACTACTTACAAAGGGGAAACTAGGACTTTACAGTGGAGAAACTTGGTAGACATCACCTTTACCAAGTTAATTTCACTAATGAGAACTCATCATATACCCCCAATATGATACAATAAGGACATTTTATCTCTGTGGTATTTTCCCAAAAAACTCATAACCTCACTGTAGCCATGAAAAAATAGAAGACAACCTCTATTTAAGCAACATTTTACAAAATATTTAACCAACATCCTTTAAAAAAAATGAGCCAAGTGTGGTGGCATATGCTTGTAATCCCAGTACTTGGGAGGCTGAGACAGGAGGATCACAGGTTCAAGGCCAGCCTCAGAAATTTAGCAAGACCCTGTTTCAAAATAAAAATAAATAAGTAAATAAATAGGGCTGGGGTTATGGCTCAGAAGTAGAATGTCCCTGGGTTCAATCCCCAGTACCCCCCAAAATTACGTGTGTATGTGTGTGTGTGTGTGTGTGTGTGTGTGTGTGTGTGTTTGTGCTACTGGGTATTAAGAGGGGGTTCTACCACTAAGCTATACCCCTAGCCACTATTATTTTTGTTATTATTATTATTACTACTACTATCTGAAACAGGGTCTCCTTAAATTCCTGAGGCTGGTATAGAACCTGTAATTCCCCTGTCTCGGCCTCCCAAGTACTGAGGTTACAGTCCTCGCCACCACCACCACCATACCGGACATCAACCAATACACTTTAAAAGTGTCAAAATCAAGCCGGGCGTGGTGGCGCACGCTTGTAATCCCAGTACTTTGGGAGGCGGAGACCGGAGGATCCGGGTTCGCGGCCAGCCTCAGCTCACGTGCGTGCACGGTCTCTCTCTCTCTCTCTCTCTCTCTCTCTCTACTTAGTGAGGCCCTCCGCAACTTCGTGAGACCCGGTCTCAAAATAAAGTATAAAAAAAAAAACATAGGGCTGGGGGTGTAGCGTGGAGGTAGAACGCCCCTGCGTTCAATCCCCGGTACCACAGATTAAAAGATACTGAGGAGACATAAATGGTAAGTGGGATTTTGGAATGGAAGGAGGACATTGGTAGAAAACTGACTATATCTGTATAAATGTTCTCCATTAGTTAAAAAATAAAAATAAGTATATAATTAAATAAAATTCTTTTTTATTGGTAAAAATGACATCAGAAATATTTTTTTTACTTCCCCAAAGAAAAATGTATAGCCATAGTTTCGTTTTTAAGCACAGCTATTTTTGTATTTTGACTCAGGTTGATTCAATTCCAAAACAAACTACCATTAACATATCAAAAGTTTCAATAGCTTAACCTGTTTCCTTGTACAGATGTCATGTATTTTGTACTTCTTGGCCAGACTATGCTGAGTGCTTTACTAACTCAATCTTGACAAGTACTCTAGTTTCGAAATGAGAATACTGGCCGGGCGTGGTGGCACACACTTTTAATCCCAGTATTTGGGAGGCTGAGACAGGAGGATCACAGGTTCGCAGTCAGCCTCAGCTACTTAGTGAGGCCCTCCGCAACTTAGTGAGACCCTGTTTCAAAAATAAAGAATAAAAAATAGGGATGGGGGTGGAGCACGGAGGTAGAATGTCCCGGGTTCAATCCCAGTACCACAAAAAAAGAAATGAGAATACTGTTATTAAAGGAGGAAAAGTTACTTACCCAAGATTCCACACCCAGTAAGTGGCAGAGCATAGATTCTAAGTCATGATTTTTTAATTCAAAGCTCATGTTGTAAAGCCTGATGCTATGAGCTGGTCAAGGGGACACACACCTATATTCTCACCTACTGGGGAAGAGGGGATGGGAGGATAACCTGAGCTCAAAAGTTTGAGACCAGTCTGGGCAACATAATGAGACCCTGTCTCAAAACAAACAAAACTTTTATGCTATGTGGTTTCCTCCTAAACTCAACTGCCTAAAGTTCACTTTTATAAAAATATCTGACGTTTAATTCAGAAAATAAAATTTAAGCTGTTAAAGTTAGCAAGATCTGGTTTCCAAATAAAAAATAAAATAGGGCTGGAGGTGTAGGGGGTGTAGCTCAGAGGTAGAATGCCCCTGGTTCAATCCCTAGTACCACACTCACACAAAATTAATCTGTGAGAGCTTTTTTGAAACTTTAAGAGCTGTTTTATAAGATAAATCCATGCATTCATTTACATTTTTATTAATTTCCCCCCACATTCACTGCACAATACAAAGTAACATTTTTAGTAGAGACTATTTAACTTTATTAATTAGTATGGTGATGTATTATATATTTCACTTGGATCATGTGCATATTTGCAAATAGAACACTGTATTGACAGATAGTGGTGTTTACTTAAAAGTCTTCAGCAATTTATTTTTATGTGCAAAGGGATGATCCTTACCTGTACTATCAGCACATGTGAAAGATTTGTGTAGTTTGCAATTGCTTCAGGAGGCTTTCTCTTTTGAAACTGAACAATGGTCTTGCGCAGTCACACCCTTTGTAAACCAGCCAATTTCCATTGAACCGATAGCACTTTTATCTGTGTATATTCTCAGATTGCCAAGCTGGAGAGACTGTTGACTCAGAACCAACATGACAAGTCTCAGTCCCAGCAATTCTTGCCACAGATTGCCTTTAGCAGAAAAGCCACTGTTAGAATTATTTTTACCTCCGCAATGAAAAAGATACTCAGCGAGAGAATGTCTTTTGTTGTTAGGTGGCGATAGGAGCCAATGTCCCTCTTGCATTTTAAAGCATGATGACATTTTCCCAAATCGCATTATGTCAGGCTCAAGCGTAGAGGTGCCTTGCTTTGCTTTGCTGTTCTGTAAGGCCCTATCATCAGGCATGGGAAAGTTCTGATACAGGATTTTGAAGAGAATTAAGAAATTAGCATTCTAGTGAAAGACTACAAGTCATGTTTTTCAAGTAAAAAGCTTCCTTGGGCCAAAAATCATCTTTAGACCATTTATTTCTTATTCTATTGAGTAAAAAAGGAAAAAAATATATAATTCTGTTTGCAGTAAAATTTGTTCTATTTTTATATTTTAAGTATGAGGGTCTTCAAATGAATGAAATATCTTCTAAACTCAGCAGTTTTTTGTGAAAATAGAACTGCTTTGAGCAAACTTTCCAGGTCTGTAAATGCTGTGGCAAGACAGCAGGCCTTGGGAGGTGTGCCTAGTCAGTAAGCCAGGCCTTCTCATGAGCGTAGACCCGAGCTGCTGTCTTTTGGCCATGGCTGAGTCCCGCATAAGACCTTCACTTAGTACTATCAAAGTGCACTTGAACTGAAACTAGAAGTGGAAACCTGACCCTGGACTACGATTCCTGCTGTCCCTCACTTCTTCTTTAAAGTAGGACTCTTGTATTTCAAGTGTTATTTGTATTTGCATGCAGTCCTTGTACAATAAAGGCCAGTAAAGATAAAATATGAATGGATATAGAGATCTGGTCTTTTCAAGATGATCCTCTTTCAGGATCAGAAGAAAAAAATTGAATGATGAAATGAGTTCCAGTAAATTGATATGTAAGCTTAACACAATTTTAACAGAAGAGTTTTGAGGTCAAAGGTAGGAAAGAGACGGGAGGTGTGATAAGAGAACTTAGTGATTCCAAAGTTCATTTGAAAAAAGATAAAATTGAAAGAATAGGATGAAACTTTTTAAGGGAAGAAGAAATAATGGATGAGATCTTATCCCATTAGATATATTGACATTATGTACATATGTGAGAGTACCAATGTGCATCTCAATGTCATGTATGGGGGAGGGGGAGAGGGAGGGAGTAGAGAGAAAGCTCGCCAAGTGCTGTGTGCATGTATATCACTACAACTATGAACTACATCATGATGTGAGACTACAATGAACCAATAACAGTATTAAAAAATTATAGGTCGAATTGATGTTATTCTATTTTAGGAATACCTTGACAGATAAATGGGAAAGCACTATTGCTAACCCATATGGTGCCTCAGTAAAATTAGAGAACCTTCACCCAGCCCCTTGCAAGAAAGCTCTGTAGGTGCTTGGCTAGGAGCTGAGGATGGCTTTGTAGTTAGAAGACACCCCTTTTTACTGACTCATGGGGTCCACTGGCTTGAATGCCAAGAGATCTTGGCTGGATTTCAGTCTGTAATGGGACTTTTTTAGGAGTCTCATTGCATTGTGCATACTATTTGACCACACCTGGAAGTTTTGCATGAGCAAACCCTCCCTATTTTATCTCTAAATTAACATATGATGAAGATTACTTCTAAAATCACTGGACAAGGAATGAATCATTCAGTACCTGGTATCAAGGTATTTGGTGGGGCAGACAAAGGACAAAAGCCTTGTCTTTATACTTCACACCAAAATAAATTGGAAAGCAAAACCAAAACTAGATAACAGGTGGAAATACGAGTGATTAGTCTTGGTGGAATGTCTTTATAAGCATTACCAAAAAGTCCAGAAATCATAGAAGACTACATTTAAGGGATACTATTTATTGAAGGAATCTCTCAGAGACCCCAAAAAACCTGGGAGAATACAGGACAAACGTGAGCAACAGGCGCTTGGTGCTGAGAATTCAGGTGATATTTATTTCCTTTTCATACTTTTCTCTACTAATTTTGTTTACAGTGTACATGTTTCCTGTTCTTAATCAGGAAGACCAAAATAAAGTACTTCTTGTAGAATGAGATAAAGTGATGGAAGCTTGAAAATAAATACTTATGAATGTCGGAATCCAGAGGCCCCTAGGAACTCAGAGGACGTTTGGCCATTGTGGCTTAAATGACACAGGAACATGCCCCCTTTTCAAATCACATGACTGAGATTTTAATTCTATTTTGGTCTTATTTCTTTTTTTTTAAGTTGTTAAGTTCTTTAAATGATGCATTTGCAGTAATACAGAGCTAATCTTAATCGGCATATTTTTATGTAGTTTATGATTATCAGCAATAAAATTGTTATTCTGAATGTAAAAATACAGGTGGTTTTCAATTGGTTCAAATAAGATAAATTTCAAATTGGCTTGAGCAAGTAAATTAACTTTAAAATTAGGAGACTGCTGAGTTTGTATCAGAGTCTACATGCAACTATGATGAATGTGAAGAATTTTCAAATGGAAATTGAATGTATTTGCAATGGGTAGAATTAGGCAGTCACTAATGATCGCATCCTGACAGGCTTATACTACCCTTCTCTTTGGCATCTCTCTTCTTCACTTCCTGGGGCATGCTGTAAATCTAATTTAAAATCCTGTTCTGTTTGTTTTTAGTGTTGTTAAAAACTTGGTTCTGACATTGTTGAGATTTTTATACTTCTAAGCCATTTCATAAAGCAGTTCATATCAAAAGTCAGGTTATAAAAATTACAGAGCAATAGCAGGCTTAGAGACTTTAAACAATGGGAGAAAATATAAAAATGAGTAACTTTCAGCACTGCATGCAGTGATTAGAAAAAAGACAGTTATGGAAATTCATGCATCCTTGTTCATCTTTCCATGAAGGATGTGTGCTCTTTAGCCATAATTTCCCCCTATTCAGCAACTTCCAAGTCTCACAGAAAAGCAACATAGATCTGTAAAGGGAAGGCTATATAATGTCTTCAGGAAGTTGTTTCAGCAGCTAATTGGAGAGGAGACTGGAGTAGTAGAGAACTCTTACTGAGAAGGAGACCATGGGATCTTATCTCTGAGAATCTAGGAGTACGTTCTCTAAAGGCCCAGGAGACCCTCAGCATTGAGTTCAGTGAGAAAGCATGTGAACGTCGCCAGAAGCAAATTAATAAGAAATAAGTACATGCTATGAGGTTTTCCACTAGTTGATAGGAGGGAACTTAATAATGTTCCATCTCTGCAGCCTGATTGGTTCTTTGGCCCTGTACTTGTCTAGGTGGAGCTGTGGTATATTAAAGATTAATCTGGTGTCTCTCAAACCAGGCTCAGCACACTCTAGCTGTTTGCTGATGTATTCTTGGTCATCTAGAATCCTCTATTAGAATCTTTTACTTTCCTATTTAAAACAAAACCAAAAATATTTGTAAGTATATAATGGATTTAGTCATGTTGTCAACTTCCTTTTTCCTAAGAACTAGGCTACCATTTTTATTTTTATAATCACACTGATAGCAAGTGATTGTGTAAATGGCATTGTTTAATTTTTAGTGATTGTTCATACATTGTTTAAAGATTATTTATAGAAAAAGAAACTAGCATTGTCTTTGCATTAATGTTTTCATTATAATAATTTTAAAGTGTGCTTTATTGTTGTGATAAAGGGGAAAACAGTTAAAAGGAGATCACAGGCCACGTAACAAGAGGTGTCATTTCTGGTCCTAGTTTTAACATTCTAACCATCAGAGTTAGGGAAAATCACTTCAGATTATTGGACATCAGTATCTTGTATTCAAAATAAGGGAGCTTGTTTAGAACTAGATGATGTCTAAACATTTCATTTCAAAAATTGTGAGGCTGCATTTTTCCTAATTGAAAAATCATTGGAAGAAAATGAACTCAGTTGCAAGGTCTTTGGGGGACTTTTCCAAGTATCATCATCCTCTTCCAACTACAGTAAAACATGGCAGGACATAAGAACCAAATTTTTATTGAGCACCTTTCTCTGCCCAACACTACTCTATTTTAACTTTTGTAAATATGACTGTGACTCTGTGAGTCGGATTATGTAATCTTTTTGCCAGCTGTAATTGGGTAGTGTCTTAGGGCAACCGAATGTGTATGGATGATGTGGAATGAAATCTGGCCTGTGACTCCAAGCCCTACATTTCGCTGTAACACAGTATAAACGCTACCCTTGTAAAATGCCCTTTTCCTTTTCCTTCTATTTTCACACACTAAAATTTAGTAAACTAAATTCTGAGGAGCATCTCCCCAAACTTTGGTAAAGGTCCCCTCATCCTCGAAGACTCACTTACATGAGACTACTTCTCTCCCCTTTCCCCATACTGAGCAATAAAAATGGATTATTATGTTTCCCCTCAAACTCAATACAGAAATCTCGAATTCCGAGGTAAACATCTGAATGAAGCAAGTAAACATGATCTAGGGGTTAATTTTCTTGCTTAAAAAAATAAAGTGCAGAGATTTGGGCTGAGTTGAAAGAAAAAAGATTTTCAAAAGTCTTGGAGTGGCAGCAACTGTGTCAATGTTTTCTT
>PVJS01041270.1:0-18020 GCA_004027185.1 Glis glis
ACACACACACACACACACACACTGCGATGTGCCACATAGATCAAAGTGGTTGTTATTGCCTTAAACAGGTGACTTCCCGTCCGTGGCCCTTGGCAGTCTCAATCTTAAGCTAGACAGACAACACGAACGTCTAGCTGTGCAGACCTGTGACATAGGTCAACACCAATCTCAGAAGATATAATTACAAATGCAATAAGTATCTTTTGATTTTGAAGATAAGGAAGAGGCAGCGTGATTTCACATCTTCGCTTTCTTCTTCCCTCTCAGTTACCACTCATTTCCTGGTCTGTTCTTCATTTGCCCCATTTGAGAGCAGAGTGGGGTGGGTGTGGGGGAGTAACTAGCTTCCTGCAGGCCACCCAGCCCAGGGCAGACAGGGACTGGGTCCTGATACGCTCTTACCAGCGAGCTGTCCTCTTAAGTGTCCAGGGTCTGCCCTCTGCCCCCAGAGTGGCGTGGGGGACTGAGTCATACCACACATCGCCAAGTGCCACCCACACCTCCAACTCTACCAGCCTCCTGAACTCCCCAGATCACTCATCAGCCAGGGGCCCCTGGTTCCCACACTGTGCCCTGAGAACAGACCCACAGGGTCAAGAGAGGTGAGGGGAAAGCTCAGAATTAGTCACAAGAAGCAAGTAAGAATCATACCCAGGCCATGTGCCAGCCTTCGCCCAGACGCCGACCTTTTAAACCCTCAGAGCAGCTCCGCCCGCTGGGCCCTGGGAAATGCCAGCCCTGAGGGCAGGCCCGGTGGTAGGCTTGTCTAAAACACCACTTAGGAAGTACTTTCAAGAACATGATGTCCTTTGATCTGCAAGGTGGCGGGAGCAGTACTATCAGCTCCATTCTTCAGATGGAGATGGTGAGGCTCAGCAGGCTGAGGAAGGAGCCTAGGGGCAGGCTGCTGCTTGTGATGAGGTGGGAGCCAGGACCCAGTCCAATTTGAGCTCCTGTGCTTTGGAAATTTCACTGTTACTTGCCCTTTAAAAAAAATGCATATACAGCCAGGAGTGGTGGTGCACACCTGTAATCCAAGTACTTGGGAGGCTGAGACAGGAGGATTGCAGGTTCGAAGCCAGCCTCAGCAACTTATCAAGACGCTGTCTCAAACTAAAAATAAAATAAAATAAAATAAAATAAAAAGGGCTGGGGGTAGAGCTCAGAGATAGAATGCCTCTGGGCTCAATCCCCAGTACAAAAAAAAATTTGCTTATACAAAATTTCAAAAATAAGGAAATGGAGGGGAATGAAAGGATGTATATTTCTCTTACTCAAACACAATCATTGTTCACATGTGTTGCATTTCATTTTAGCCTTTCATGCCCTTCTATAAAATACAGCTGCCATGCCATACATAAAATGTAATATCGTTTCTTTTATTCCTCACCTTATATCACATTATTTCACATGATGGCACAGTCCTGCAGTAGTTTTGAGTGCCTGAGACATGCGGCCACTCTTCCAGACACTGGGGATACAGCGTGGAATCAAAGGACAAAACCCCCTGCTCTCATGGAGCCTGTATTCTGATGGCAGAGACAAACAAAAACGTAAAAATAAAAGATATGGCTTTCTAATAGTGAGCACTAAAAGAATCATACTTATGATGTTTAAGCTAAGAGATGAAAAAGAAAAGCAAGAAAGTTTTTATTAAAAGGATTAGGAAGCTGGGCACAGTGGTGCAGGCCTGTAATCCCAATACTTGGGAGGCTGAGACAGGAGGATCACAAGTTCAAGGCCAACACAAGGTAACTTAGGGAGACCCTGTTTCAAAATAAAAAATAAAAAGTTCTGGGGATATAGCTTGGAGGTAGAATATCCTTGGGTTCAATTTCTAGTACCACTAAAAAAATAAAAATAAAAGGACTAGGAGACATGTAATGTTTTCCTTCAACAAAACCAATACTAATAATTTTATATCCTCCAGACTTGTAGTATGTGTTTAACTTATGCAATTTTACCTTTATTTCCTCCCTTTTTAACTTATGGCTAACATTTTCCAGTCTGTCTTCAAACAATATCTTCAAATTTGCAGAATCATCTATCATATTCATGAAGACATAACACTATTATTGGACATTTAGGCTGTTTCCTTCCAGGTTTAATTCTGTGAGAAAACTTTTGTAACTTGGTGCATTAAACTGTTATTATTTAGTATTATTGCCTTAGAAGAGTATGGCAGAGTGAAATGACAGGGTCAAAGGGTATGAACATTTGGGGTGGATAGGATACAAAAATTTTAAAGCTCATGATCTAGACTGACCATTTGCTTTCTAAAAGAATCTACCGTTTGCACTCCCACCAGCAACCAACGAGGGAGTGCTCATTTAGCCAGTACCTGCATCTTGCGCCTCAGTCCCCAGGGGGAAATGGGAGCTCATTCTTTTTTTTTTTTTTTTTTGTACTAGGGATTGAACTCAGGGGCATTCTACCTCCAAGCTACACTCCCAGCCCTTTTTATTTTTTGTTCTGAAATAGAGTCTCTCTAGGGTTGCTCAGAATCTCACTATGTTGCTGAGGCTGGTCTCAAATCTGAGATCCTCCTGTCTCAGCCTCCCAAGTACTGAGATTATAGGCATGCCACCACACCTGGCTGAGAGCTCATTCTCATCTGACTATAAGAGAACATTTCCAAGGGACACATGCTGGACCAGGTCAGAGATCTACTCAATGGAAAGGAACTTCTCCCCACACCGCGTAGCTGCACAGTGGGAAAGAAACGCTGAGTTTCAGTAACTTCTGCAAGAAGGAATACAAAACCCCCATGGGGTGTGGAGAAACCTTCTTCCTGTCTGTCTTCAGGGAGCACAATTCATTTAGGAAGAAGAGCTTGGCAGGTGTAGAAGTGGGGACTCCAACCCAACAGCCGAGAGGAAAGCCTCTGTATGCCAAGATCGGGTCACACATACCAGGTGAGGGTCAGCTTCCCTATTTTAGAAGTTCTGGGGCCTCCGCCATAGTCGCTTCTTACCTCGGGGAGCAATGGTGAGGACAGGAAGGGCTACAATATAACTGAACTCTCAAACACCAAAGTGTCTGAAATGCATCCTGCTGGCCCAGGTGGCCCACAAGCTGCAAGGCTTGCCCCTCTCGGGGTGTATAGGAGGAGCTGGCAGAGAGGCACGGTGTGTGTGTGTGTGTGTGTGTGTGTGTGTGTGTGTGTGCGCGCGCACGCGCGTGTGTGCGTGAGCGCGCATGGTGTGTGTGTGGTACAGGGGATTGAACCCAGGGGCATTCTACCTCTGAGCTACACCCCCATCCCTTTTCATTTTTACTTTGAGACAGGCTCTCACTAAGTTGCTGAGAGTCTTGCTACGTTGCCGAGGCTGTCCTCAAACCTGCAATCCTCCTGGTCTCAGCCTCCCAAGTACTGGGATTACATGTGTGTGCCACCATGCCTAGCTAGATGCACTTTTTGATGGCCTGACCTAGGAGAAGCTGACAGGTGGGGTCAAGGTGGGTTGCAAAGTTCAACATGCTCTAACTCAACATCCCCAATGCTGAGATGGGGTGGAGGTGTGTTACACAGCCTGAGAAGGCACACCAGGCTTCAGACTACCTCGTGCTGAAGTGCTGATCCGAGTGCCCTTTCTCTGGAGCCCGTCCTTCAACACTGGCCTCCTGGGGATCTGGCTAGGCACTGGATCTCCTTCCCCGCACTGATCAAAATGTCTCTAAACCAAATCCTCTTAAACCAAAAGTGTAAACAGAGAATTTCCAAACCTTCCAGAAACATCAAATGATAAATCAGTCAGAAAATGGCTAATCCTGCCGGGCGTGGTGCACGTTTATAATCCCAGTACTTGGGAGGCTAAAACAGGAGGATCGCAGGTTTGCGGCCAGCCTCAGTTACTTAGTGAGGCCCTCTGCAACCTAGTGAGACCATGTTTCAAAATAAAGAATTAAAAAATAGGGCTGGGGGTGCAGCTTGAAGGTAGAATGCCCCTGGGTTCAATCCCCAGTCCCGCAAAAAAAAAAAAAAAAAAAAAAAAAAGAAAAGAAAATGGATAATCCCAAACATTTGTGCTGGAAGGTCTCCCAAAGAGTAGGAAAAAAAAAATGCCTCAATACACATTTTAAATTCAAAATGACAATTCTCACAGGGCATGGTGTCACAAGCCTGTAATCCCAATACTTAGGAGGCTGAGACAGGAGGATTGAAGATTCAAGGCCAGTCTCAGCAATTTAGTGAGACTCTCAACAACTTAGCGAGACCCTGTTTCAAAATAATTTTAAAAAATTTAAAAAGGGCTGGGGGGTGTAGGTCAGAGGTAGAATGCCCCTGGGTTCTATCCCCAGTGCCAAAAAAAAAAAAACCCAAAATGAACAAACAAAAAACCTCAAAATGACACATCTCCTCTTTGAAGTGGCCCCTGGCAGGCACATACTTTTACTTATCTTTTATTTTATTTTTTTACATTCTGTAACTTTCAAACTGTGAACTGTCCTTAAAAATAATAAGAATAAACAAATAGCTGCTCTCCTGAGGGATAATCGCGCCCACACCAGTGCAGCTAACTCTCCGGTCCCCATGTCCCACAAAGGCTCATCACCCTGAAGTGTCACTCTCAACTACTGAGTTGAGTTTTGTCTGAGCGTGCCACCTGCCTCCTGCCACTCAGCTCACTCCCACTGCTCAAGTAAAAGACTCTGTCAAGCCAAGGTGTCTATTGAGAAGGTGGATTCCCATAGAAGAACCTGGGTCCCTGGCTGAGAGATGGGGAACTTGAGCACCTTTTGCAGGATTTCAGATCCCTCTATCCAGAAGCAAGCCCAGATCAACTCCAAAGGTGAGTGAGTCCTGCAGGCTTGCTGGAGAAGGGGGAAGGGTCATTAGGCACGAAACCAGGGCAGGGTGTTGTTTGTAGGAAACGGGTTGGACGTTACCCGCTGGGCAGTTCACACTAGAGCTGGTTCCCCATGTCTTTGGTGAGCTTTGAAAAGGAAAATTTGAACTGATGGTGATTAGTAGCCTACACAGTCAGAAAGATGACAGTACAAAAGGACTGTCCATTCTCGGATTTATTTATTTGTTTGTTTATTTTAGAGCTACACCCCAGACTCTATTTTTTTTTAATTTGGTAACAGGGTCTCACTAAATTACTGAGGCTGACTTTGAACCTACAATCCTCCTGTCTCAGCCTCCCAAGTACTAGGACTACAGGAATGCGCCAGCATGCCTGGCTAGGGATTTAATCTTAGAGAGTGAGCGGGCCAGAGAGCCTGATTGGGAGAAGGAATTTCCCAGAGGTCTCTCTCTGTAAGGGACCAGAAAAAGCCTAGCCAGAGACTACTGGGGGTTTGGGATGGATATTTGGGTCGGTGCTATTAAGGCTGGGGCAGAGGAAACCTACTTCCCCTCTCTCCATTGGGTGAACCTGTGGGTCTCCAAGGATGCTTGTCTGCTGCATCTTGTGGGACATTTCTTGGACTGGAGAAAATTAGCCCAGGTGCTCACTGGGCAGAGAGAAGAGCGGGTGTCGGCGCCTGGTCTGGAGGAGCTGAAACAGCTCTGTGAGGCTCTGGGAAGCGGATGGAGGCGGTCGCGAGGCCGTGCTGGCAGGCCCGGGGCGGCTCGCCGTGCGCCCCTCGCTCGCTGGGCGCGCTGCTGCTCGCCTCCGCTGGCCGGGGAGGCTACCAGGCGGCCGAGGCGGCGTTCGCGGGGTGAGCCCGGCCCCAGAACACGGAGCTGTCGTCCCTGGAGAGCGAGGAGGCCGAGCTGATCCTGCGCACCTGGCGCCGGGCGCGCCCGCAGGCCCCGGAGCGCACCCGGGCGCGGAAGGAGCGGTCCAGCAGGAGGTAGATGACCGGGTTCGCGCAGCTGTTGACGAAGGCCAGGCAGGTGGCGATGGTGAGGCCCCAGCGCAGCGCCAGCAGCAGGGAGCAGGGGAGCGGCAGTGCCCCCAGCCGCGCCAGGTGGAAGACGGCCCGCAGCGCGCCGAAAGGCAGCCAGGAGCCGACGAAGGCGCTCTCGACGGCGAAGATGATGCGCAGCGAGTTCCTCCGGGCCCGGCCCACGTGCGGCGGCCGGCGCAGGCGGCGCGAGATGCGGCAGTAGCAGACGAGGGTGACGACCAGGGGCAGCACGAAGGTGAGCAGCAGCAGCAGCAGGCTCAGGCCCTGGAAGGCGTCGGAGGGCTCCTCCCCGCACTGGCTGCCCGGGCCGGCGGGGAGCGGCTGCAGCCGGCGGTAGAGCAGCGAGGGCAGGCCGGCCAGGAGCGCCACGGCCCAGATGGCGCCGCACGCGGCCAGCACGCAGCGCGGGGTGCGCAGCGGCCGCGCCTCGAGCAGCTTCACCACGGCCAGGTAGCGGTCCACGCTCATGCCGGCCAGCAGCAGCGCGCCCGCGCAGCGCGTGCCGGCCAGCGCGAAGCTGCTGAGCTTGCACAGGCCCTCGCCGAAGGGCCAGCGGCCGCCGCGCGCCGCCGCCACGGCCCACAGCGGCAGCGTGAGCACGAGGCCCAGGTCGGCGGCCGCCAGGTGCAGCACGAAGGTGTCCACCAGCCGCCGCGGCCCGCGCCGCCCGGCCAGCAGCCACACCACGAAGGCGTTGCCCAGCAGGCCCACCGCGAAGGCCGCCAGGTAGAGCGCGGGGATGTAGGCGTAGCCGTAGGGCAGGTCCCAGGGCGGGCACGGCTCCAGCTCCTCCAGGGCGCCCGACCCCGAGTAGTCCCAGGATGCCGGCCCCAGGCTGGGGCTCCAGGGCTTCATGGGGGTCATGGCCACCAGGTCTGTGCGGAGCCCCAGGCAGGCGGCAGACGCTCTCAGAAGATCGGGTTTGCTCTTCACGGCCGGTGCCCAGCACCTCCCTTCCTGCCAGCCCAGGCCGAGGAGAATGGGTGGGCAGGAAGGTGGGTGGGGGGGAGGGCGTGGGCCGGGAGGGGCAGGCTGTGGTGGAGGCGGTGGCCTGCCAGTTGGGGCTGGTCGGAGAGGAAGGGCAGGGAAGGGCCAAGGGGCTTCGCAGTAGGTCCGTCAGGAAGGGTCCTTAGGGCTGGGCGACCTGTCTCTGCCGCACATCGCTTTCTCTATTAATTACTTGGTTTCTTTGTTTATGAAATCGGGGTTCTGATGTCAGGTTGCAAGAGTCAGTGGGTTCCCTGGGGTCCTAATATGGAACCTGGGATGAGGCTATTAGAGGGGGGATGGTGCTTCAGCACCCTGCCATTCACCTGTTCTGTAGAAAGAGGGCCTCTGTCGTCTGGTACACGATGGATCTGGAGGGATTGGGAGCCTGCCTTGGGGATGTAGCTCCTGATCAGGGATTGCTCACCAGAGCTCTTGAACCATTGCTGGCCTCCTGAGATAGAGGGCCGAATGTCTTAACCCGCTGGCTTTTCTGTCCAAATTCGGTGCTCGTGGAGACCTTTCTAATGTGGAAGTCAAACAGAGAGGTGTGGTCAGACTACCCTGCTGGAAAGAGACAGAACCTGGAATCCAAATCCAGCTCTTCCCCCACCCTGCCAACCTACCTCGGAAGTCAAACACAGATGTAAGCTCAGTACAAAAGATGTCAGAGGGCACCCAGTAAAACACAGGTTTGTTGTCCTAAGTTATGAGATGGGAGCTTAGAGGGGCAAGATTTCTTGTGGATTGAGAGCAAGGGAAGGATTCAAGAAGGGTGTGCATGAAGTCTGACCCTGAATGGGGTGGCAGGACCTGAGGAGCAAGTAGAGATGAGGGAGGGAACGTGTGCGCTTTCTCCTCTTAGCAGACATCCCTCCCCTGGGATGCTGTGTTGGAACTAATGTCCCTTGGTACACCCTTCCCAAGTCACTCTCACCGTCAGCGGGAATGAGTGACCGATGCGTTGAACAACCTGGTGTTGAGAATGTGGAGTGGGTTATCAATGCTGCTGGATCCCATCCCATTAACAGTGGACTCCCACATGCAGCAGGCTCTGTTCTTGACCTCACGGGGTCATCGCTGAGGCAGGAGAGATTCATCTGCAGCGTGTGCAGTGGCCAGCGTGCCAGCAGTCAGACGGCAGTCCATGTTTTTAAAAGTCCATGCTTAAAAGAGGGAGAATATTATGCTGTAGTGAGACCAGCCAGTCTCAGAAAGTCAAGAGTCATGTTTCCTCTCATATGTGGAAGCTAGAACAAAAATAGGAAGCAAAAGGGACTTCAGACAAATGAGGAGAGAAACCAGTAGAAGAGTGGAAGGGGCTGGGGGAGGGAGGTGAGGAGAGGAAAAATGAGGATTGAGGGAGGGAACAGTTCAAATAAGGTCACATCCATAAAAGGTTTCACTACCAATCTCAATAACATGTATGGGGAGGGAAGGAGAGGGCCGGTATACATCAAGTCCTGTGATGTGTGCATGTGTGTTTGTATCACTTTGAATCTCACTATGATGTATAATTACATTGCACCAATAAAAGTTTTTTTTTTTTTTAAGGGAGGAAAGGCCCACACCTGTAATTCCAGTACTTGGGAGGCTGAAACAGTAGGATCACAAGTTTGAGGCCAGGTTTAGCAACTTAGCGAGATCCTGTTTCCAAATAAAAAATAAAAAGGGATGGGGGCGTAGCTTGGAGGTAGAATGCCCCTGGGTTCACCCTCCAGTACCAAGAGAGAGAGAGAGGGAGGGAGGGAGGGAGGGAGAGAGAGAGAGAGAGAGAGAGAGAGAGAGAGAATGGAAGAGGGAGCAATTAGTTCTGGTGGGAGAAGTGAACCAGAAAGGTTTTCTAGGCGATGAAACTTGAGGGCAGTTCCAGGAAAGAGCTGAAGATCAAAAAAGGTGGCAGGGCCGGGCATGGTGGCACACGCCTGTAATCCCAGAACTGAGACAGGAGGATTGTAGGTTTGAGGCCAGCCTAAACAACTTAGTGAGACCCTGTTTCAAAATAAATAAAAGGGCTGGAGGTGTGACTCAGAGGTAAAATGCCTCTGAGTTCAATCCCCAGTACCAAAAAAAAAAAAAAAAAAAAAAAAAAAAAAAAAAAAAAGGCAGAAAAGAGAGGAACGTTCAGACTAGGACAGAGTAAAAGAAGAAGCATTATGAGACAAGTGGGAATGTGGACTTTTTGTGGCACAGGCAGTCTGCTCAAGTGTTACTAGACCAGGGAGGAGGAGGGTGGCAGGGGACGAAGCAGACAAGGTCGTGGGGCCAGATCACCAGGGGGTTTGGATTTCATTCTGCAGGTGGTGGGAGACACAGACATCAGTCTGTGCTTGAAAAGCCGCTGGCAGAACTGTGGACAGTGCGGGGTGGGGGTTCAGGCTGAAGCCAGGGTGACCTCAGAGGAGGCTGGTCTGAGTGTGTCTGAAGTAGGCAGGGACCGAAAGAAGAGCTGATTGCACCATCGCAGGACTCCACGGAGGAATTGAAGATAGGCCTGGGATTTCTTTCTTAGGGACTGTGTGGATGTTATCCCCTTAACTGAGGTCAAGAACACAGAGGAAAGCCAGGTGTGATGGCACACGCCTGTAATCCCAGTACTTGTGAGGCTGAAACAAAAATTATCACAGGTTTGAAGCCAGCCTCAGCAACTTAGTGAGACCCTGTTCCCAAGTAAAAAATAAAATAGGGCTGGGGTGTAGCTTGGAGGTAGAATGCCCCTGGTTTCAATCCCCAGACACACCCCCCCACACACACAAGAACACAGAGGAGCATGTGTCTGTATCTGTTCAGCTTGATGTTGACTTGAGGTAAGATAACAAAATAATATATGATCCAGACCAAGAAGCTTCTGAGAGTGAAGAGGTGCTAGCTATCATAATTAACCCGGCCACAGACCAGGATTGTTCTGGGCAAACTGGGACATGAGGTCCCTAGGTCGAGGTCCCCCTGGTATATGGAGACCCCCAGCAGGGAGTTGGAACATGGTTCCAGAGCCCATGAGGGGTGGGCATGACTCTAGGTTGTTCCTATCAAGAGTTTATCTCAAGCCGGGCATGGTGGTGTGTGCCTGTAAACCCAGTACTTGGGAGGCTGAGACAGGAGGATCACAGGTTTGAAGCCAGCCTCAGCAACCTAGCGAGACCCTGTTTCCAAATAAAAAATAAAATAGGGCTGGGGATATAGCCCGGAGGTAGAAGGCCCCTGGGTTCCACCCCCAGTACCACACACACAAGAAAGGAGTTTTTCTCCCACACCAATTCCAAGCTGGGGGAGGCAGGCAGGAGGCCCAGGAATGAATGAATGGCTTCTGGGCTTGTCCCTCCATGGGCACGCCAGCTTCCAGGTGTGGGTTTCCCCTGAAGACCCTCCCTCCACCCTATGAGTACAAAGTTGAGGGGTGCCCACATCCTGAATGGCCTGGGGGGCTGGCCGGCAGGACAAAGCCTGCACAGGAGGCAGGCCCAGTGCCGCCGGGCTTCCCTTCCACCCCGGGCACACCTCAGTCTGGAGCTCAGAGAACATGAGTGATCTCGAAAGCTAGAGATGAACGGCGAAGAAACCACCAAGTGAAAAAGAAGAATGGGGTGAGCGGCCCAAGAGGGGGATGTAGGCAGGGGGTTGAGGGGAAGTAGAAGTAGGTTGTTTATTTTAAAAACACAGAGATTCTTGCTTCCTGGGCTGTGGCTTCATACCCAAGGGAAGTTTGTGGCCAAGAGCACATGGTGAATTCTCTCAGCAGGGCCTGGGCACTGCGGGCCTCACTGTCTGGGTGGTAGAAAGCAACAAAGACCAGAGCCAGGGACACTGCCCAGCCTGCTGGAGTGCCGGGACCAAGGCCAACTTCTGCCCCTCAGGATGACTCCCCACAGGATGGTAAACAAGTCAACTAATAGAAACCCTCATCTAACCAGGCACGGGGGTGGTGGCGTATGCCTGTAATCCCAGTACTTGGGAGGCAGAGACAGGAGGATCGCAGGTTCGAGGCCAGTGCATAGTAACTTAGTGAGACCCTGTTTCAAAAAAAAAAAAAAGGAACACTTATCTTAAAAGCTAAGCAGAGTCAAGTGTGGTGGTGCGTCCCTGTAATCCCAGTACTTGGGAGGCTGAGACAGGATGATCGCAGGTTTGAGGACAACCTCAGCAACACAGCGAAACTCTCAGCAACCTAGTGAGACCCTGTTTCAAAATAAGGAATAAAAAATAGGGCTAGGGGTGTAGCCCGGAGGTAGAATACCCCTGAGTTCAATCCCCGGTATCACCAAAAAAAAAAAAAAAAAGAAACAAAAGACAAAAAATTAAAGAGGGCTGAGGGTATAGCTTGGAGGTAGAATGTCCCTAGGTGCAATCCCCAGTACCACACAACCACACAAAGCTAAGCAAAATTATCTACTCTTTCGTCATCCTGCCCCCCCCAGGCCTTCTCCGATCCCCTACCTCTCATAGGCCTTCCTTTCTCTGCACTGACTGTTACGTGGGCCAGCCGTGCCCTGCCTGTAGGATTATAATCTCTTTGAGATGAGAGAGCTTCCATCACCATGACTGACATAAGACTGAGAACAGCGGAGACACTTAATGAAGGATATCCAGTACAATTGCAGTTGCTTTCAGAAGTAGGTTTATTTCTGCCCCTACATGACCTTAAATATTTAAGCTCTTACAAATTTTACCCCAACATTATTTTTTACCTGGTACAAATAATCTTAACCTTTTAGAAAATACTTGCAAATTTTATTTGCCTTTTTCATCATAAAAGCCATATAACCACATGAGAGAATATAGAGGAAAAGTCATCTCAGACCTGGTACCTCAACACAACTGTGCTTAGCAGGTTTGTGGATTTCTTTCCAGGCAGGGAAGGATGTTTTAAAAGTAAAGAAGTCACTTGCAATCTCATTGTTCTTGGATTTTTCTCTTTTTTCAGAATCCATGTCAGATATTCTCCATATATTTATTGAGGCTTGGGGTGTAATTCAGAGGTAGAATGCCCCTGGGTTCAATTCCCAGTACCATAAAAAAGGTTATGAAAATTTGCAATTATTGAGACAAATGTTTACAGCAATTAGTAATTTGGAATGTCACCATCATTGTATGAGGGTATTAGGTTCAACACAATTTTGTTAAAGATGTTCATCAGTAATATATGTATTTTTCTACTTTAATAGGTAATGATTTGATTTGTATTTATTTGATTACAAATAAGAGGGAAAACCTTTCCATATTTACTTCCTCACACAATGTAAACCAATCTAGTCATGTCCTTCACACACGTATCTATTATGATCTGATGTATTTGCTATTAATTTGTATGAGCTATTTACTTAGGGCAAATCATGATCTCGTTTGGTTCAAATATCTTCCCAAACTTTCTTTAGCTATTATTGTTTTAGTTTTATAGTTTCACAGTCGAATGTGTCACTGTTAGCAGTTTCAGAGTTTAGAAGGTTACTTTTCTTCTCTTTGATGATATAACAACATTCGATTCTATTTGTTAAAAAATAATTCTTTGGTCTTTTTTAATCCACCTAATGTGCAATCTATTCTTTGGCTTTCTCTTCAGCTTTTCTAACATCATTTACTCAATTTAAAATGCATCTTTTAAAAACCTGCTTTGTGTGTGATGTCAAATTTATTGCGTAAATTTCTTGCATGTCATTATGTCTTTTTCTGATCAATGAACAAACAGATCAGATTAGGAATGAGTCTGGCATAAATGTCACCTTTATTAGTAGATAGCTGTGTGATGTTGGGCCCCATTTTCCACATCTTAAAAAGGGCATGAGAATATCTGATAGGGTTGTTGTGAAGATCCCTTGACAGCCTCCGTGGAGGGTGCTTCCCATGTGGGTCTGAGCACAGGGGGTCCACTCCACTGCTTGCTCTTATTTCCGGTTGTCCCCGCTGCTTGAGCTGCTTCTCCTCCCCTCCAGGACACAGTGCTTTCTTTGCACATGGTGGGTGGGTGGTAAATGTCTAGGGAATTGTATTGGGAATCTACCAAGAGAGACTCCCATCTGGGGGACCTTCAGGACTTGGTCGCCACAGTTCATGCTGCTGGTGTCACCTGATGGCAAATCCTGCAGGGTGACAGATGGGATGCTGCAGAGAATCTGATGGTAGGACTGTTGCACAGACAGACAACACTCTGCCAAGTCAGCTTCAGGTCACAGAGAGGTTAGCAGTGACGGGTCCTGAGTGGGAGGAAAACCAAGCAAAGCCATGTCTTGTGCTTCCACGTCTCTGTTGGTAAGTACTGAACTGGGATGGGGAGTCTTCGGCTTTACTATTACTGACTGGCTACCAAGATGGTCCCACAGACCACATAGCCCTGAGACCGTGTGTGTGTGTGTGTGTGTGTGTGTGTGTGTGTGTGTGTACAGGGGATAGAGAGCAGCAGCAGCTCGGGCCCCTGCCACCTAAAGGATGGCTGGCACATGCCAGGCCAGGGGCCCCAGGCTGGATGCCAGAGGCCCTGCAGACCGTTTCAATGTTCAATTATTTTAGAAGCTTTCAGGTCCTAAAAATGGAGTAGCTGGGAGAGGGCAACATCTGAGCCAGACGCAAGCACTCAGCTCCAGCCCACAGCACTGAAGGGATGACTCAATGTGAAAGCCTGTGGCCTGCAGCTATGTGATCGTGCCAGGGCCAGATTCACCCCAGACGTCCCCTCACGTTGTCCTTGGAGGACATGGGAGTGGGGGTCAGGGCTGGAGGCTGGGAGAGCAGACGGTAGCTTTCAAGGAAAAGTGAGACACCTGCCTTTCATTGAAGGTTTCTGCTGCTCAAGGGCATGTGTGTGTGTGCGTGTGTGTGTTTTACTGGGGATTGAACCCAGGGGCATTTTACCTTTGAGCTACACCCCAGCCCTATTTTATTTTTTATTTCAAGACAAGGCTTCAATAAGTTGCTGAGAGTCTCGCTATGTTGTGAGGCTGTCCTTGAACCTGTGAGCCTCCTCTCTCATCCTCCAGAGTACTGGGATTATAGGCATGCGCCATCACACCCAGCTTCAAAGTTTCTTTTAAAAGTAAAAAACAGACCCACAGCCAGGTGTGGTGGCACACACTTGTAATCCCCGTACTTGGGAGGCCGAGACCAGAGGATCCGGGTTCGCGGCCAGCCTCAGCTACTTAGTGAGGCCTCTGCAACTTAGTGAGACCCTGTTTCAAAATAAAGAATAAAAACTAGGGCTGGGGGTGTAGCTCAGAGATAGAATGCCCCTGGGTTCAATACCCAGTACTGCCAAAAAAAAAAAAAAAACCTGACCCATCAGAGACTTAAAGACAAACAACAGGAAGTCCCTCAATATAAAAATGTTCCCAGCATTTGCTTGGAAAGGAAGTAACATTTTTTCCTTTGTCATGACTATTCTGGCCTCAGAAGTTTCTAAACTAGGACTTGCCACCAATTTTCAGCAGTTTCAGAGTTACCATAAATCTCTAGTTATGGGTAGCAGCATCCCCTTGGCATGGTGTCCCCTTCCCGCAATGCTGTGACTCTGCCACTGATCAGTGAGACCCTTCCTAAGGTCACCTTCAATTCAGACTGTAAACGGCATGTCCTGCTGCAGGGATCAGGGAATAGAACAGGCATGAAGAACGCGACACCGTGCTTCCTCTCCAGCAGTCCGCACGTCTGGAGAAGACGAGCCAGAGGGTACAGATGACCCTGATGTGAGGGACACTGTAACATCCTGCCTCACATCGAGGTCAAGCCAGGTCAGCCTTTCTGAAGATGTCTGTGGACCGGAGCAGCCTGACAGGATTCAGCTCTTCAGCGGTCCCAAGTGATTACAGTCACCTCAACCCCCACCCGTGTCCCTGAAATTCAAAATAAAAGCAATGCTGGAATAGAAAATGTGAACAAGAAGGTCCTTACAGATTTTTTTTTTCATGATTACTTCGATGAAATAACTTGATATTCACTTTTCTCAGTTTTGGTGTGCCTAATGAATATTTCCCTATTTGGTGCTCTGGCACTGCTGAAAGGGAAGCTAGGGCAAGTCTGCGAGGCTTTGGATGCTGAGCTCGAGTTTCACACTGAGAATAAGACACCACTGACGTTTTCTTTCTTTCCTTCGTGTGTGTGTGTGTGTGTGTGTGTGTGTGTGTGTGTGTGTGTGGTGTACTGAGGATTGAGCACAGGGGCATTCTACCTTTGAGCTACACCCCCAGCCCAATTTTGTTTCTTGTTTGGAAACAGGATCTCACAAGGTTGATGAGTCTCACTATTTGCTGAGGCTAGCCTCCAACCTACGATCCTCCTGTCTCAGTCTCCCAAGTACTGGGATTACAGGCATGCGCCACCACGCCTGGTTCAAAATTTAAATTTGAAGACAACTAGGATGTGTCATACAGTTGGTTGACAATGTGAGAGTCTTATGTTCTCGATAAAGTCAGTGTTAACAAGACAACCTAGTACATGAACTTGCTTGATGAGCAAGAACTTCCTACTGTTGACAAGGGCTGATCTGTCCCTTACTGTTGTCTGCTCCTGTTATAGCACACCGTATAGTATCACTGTTTTTAAGGGTCTAATGGCACCCAACTCAAGAGACTGAGGTCCCTGATGGAAAAGAGCCTAACCCAGGGGCATTCTACCTCCAAGCTACACCGCCAGCCCTACTTTTTGTTCTTTATTTTGGAACAGGGTCTCACTAAGTTGCAGAGGGCCTAAGTAGCTGTGGTTGACTGCAAACCCGGATCCTCCTCTCAGCCTCCCACATACTGGGATCACAAGCGTGCGCCACCACGCCTGGCTAGAAGAGCCTTTTTGTGACCCTTTGAATCTAACAACTGTTTTCTCAATAAATATGATCAACCTGTTACCACAAATAGCTTATTTTCACCATGTTTGCAATTGCTCCATTCTTCCATTCTCATGACTCTAGCTATTCAAGTGTCAGTGAGCATACCAGTCTGATTTTACTCAGTGTATAGATACTGGTTAAGAGTCACAGGCAAGAGAGAGCTGGGCATGGTGGCACATGCCTGTGATCCCAGTACTTGGGAAGCTGAGACAGGAGGAGCCCAGGTTCATTTGTGGCCAGCCTCAGCAACTTAGGGAGGCCCTGTTTCAAACTAAAAAATGAAATAGGGTTAGGGGTGTGCCCCTGGGTTCAATCCCCAGTACCACACACACACAGAAAAAGTCACAGGCAAGAGAACAAAATTACTTTTACAATTCTCAGTTTCCCATCAAGGGTGACTATATTACCAACCAGTGCAACTGTGAGCCTCAATGCATTTATTCCACAGTAACTATAATGCAGTGGCAAACCGCAGCACACGGCCAGTGAAGGGGAGTTGAAATCGGAAGGCTCAGACTCCAGATGTGATGTAGCCACAGACTAGCCTTGAGCCCCTGGACAGCTGTTAATCTTTTAAAGCCTCATCTGTAAAATGGAGTTGCAAGTGCTCACATCTTTACAGGCAGTAATAAGTTAAATGAGAAAGCACTCTAAGGAGACTTGTAAATTGTAAAGCAAAATTAAGTGGAGAGTTTCCTATTTGTTTAGGGGTTGAGAGCCACAATTCCTTTTTCATATTAATGTGCAAACCCTGAAGTGTGAAAACTGGGTGGGGTTAGGAATCACAGCATTGAAAGTGTGAACTAGATGAACTGCATGACACATGCCAGCCTGTGTCCTTTACCCCACAATGCCTCTAATGCTGACTGTAGGAATCACAGATTCAACCACCTCAAACAGCAGATTGGGGCTAAGGATAAAATCAATCAGCAGCCTTAGGTACCATAGTGGCTTTGCTTAACATGTTAAAAAAAAACCTAGTGGGTCTTAAAACATTTAACTTGTTTGCTTTTATCCTCTTCAATAGTAAGTAAAGAAATAATTTCCCCTTGTTTTTCTGACATAAATATAAGCCACTGTGGGTGGATAACTTTATTTTGACACTGGGGATTGAACCCAAGGGCATTCTACCTCTGAGCTACACTCCCAGTCCTATTTATTTTTATTTGGAAACAGTCTCACTAGGTTGATGTGAGTCTCATTACTTGCTGAGACTGTCCTCAAACCTGCGATCCTCTTTTCTCAGCCTCCCAAGTACTGGGATTACAAGCATGCGCCACCTCGCACCAGGCTAGAGATAACTTTAGTCATGATAATGTAGTGATATTAAACACAAGCAAATAAACTTATTTTTGCTGTCTAAGTTATCTCACTCCAGAACACTGAGGTGGTAGAAGGCCCATCTGCCTGCAGGTGCAAAAAGGAGACTAGTGAAACTGGACATACTGCAACTCTTGACACACTCACCTGTGCAGCACACCTCCACCCTCCACCAAACTACAGTCACAAATCACTCGTTTCCTTAAAAGCAAAGCTGCTACTTAGTAAGACACAGGCTTATTTTTGAAGCCTCTATACATCTCTAAGGGATGATGGAATTTTACACTTTTTTTTTAAAATATGGTACTGGAGATTGAACCCAAGAGCATTCTACCTCTGAGCCACATTCCCAGCCCTATTTTATTTTCTATTTTGCTCTTGCTATTTGCTCTTGCTAAATTGCTGAGGCTAGCCTCCAACCTGTGATCCTTCTGACTCAGCCTCCCAAGTACTGGGATTACAGGCATGCACCACCACACCTGGCATGTCTAGGTTTTAAAGTTAAATATTTTTATTGTTGCAAATTGAAGTACTGGAAAATATCATGGAAGAGTAGCTCTATCCTGAAACCCGAGTGTCCTATTAAAAGGCAGGAGAAACATGGTGGAGAACCACATTTATGACTGGCATTGGCAAGTACTTCTGCAGGTACATAAATATGCACGAAGACTTTAGTTTTTGGTTATTTTTAAAAAATCAGATCCCCCTTAGTCTGAATAAGTAGAATCAGCAAAATCAAAGTGAAACTTACAGAATAATGGTCAAGAATTGCTTCCCATGGATACTGTAGATTAATACATAGTGTATTAATTATGGCATGACTTAATTATTAATTCACCAAAAGATAGAAAATATAGCCAGGTGCGGTGGCACATGCCTGTAATCCCAGTACTTGGGAGTCTGAGACAGGAGGATCGCAGGTTTAAGGACAGCCTCAGCAAGTTGTGAGACTCATGAACCTAGTGAGACCCTGTTTCAAAATAAAAAATAAATAAAGTAGGGCTGGGGGTGTAGCTCAGAGGTAGAATGCCCCTGGGTTCAATCACCA
>PVJS01041271.1:0-18042 GCA_004027185.1 Glis glis
GGAGGAGGAGGAGGAGGAGGAGGAGGAGGAGGAGGAATCTAGGCATTTAACTTGTTGAGCATCTTTTCTTTTCCCCTGTGTGTTCTTTACCCTAGCATTCTATGCTCCTGCCCTAGGAATGTGAGGTACTGCCAGTTCCTGGGTTTTTTTTTTTTTTTATTCCGTGGTTTGAATCAACTGAATTCTCAGTTTTCCCTGCATTTGGTTTAGGAATCAGATTTCTTGAGTCATTTCCTACTTGTTCATCTGTTTCCCAAACTTACAAAATTTGACACCGTTCTCTTCTCTTATCCGTCCCTGGACTTGTAAGGCTTTGTTGGTAAGGAATTTTACTGAGTTTCTGTGGGATTTGGAGAATAAATGACATTAGATGTAGTTGTTCTGTGTCACCTTCTCCAGAAGTTGGTCACTTATTTTTTTTTTCAGTCTTTCTTGTCCTCTCCTATCCTACTTAGCCTTAGAACCCTATTTTACATATGTATGCATGTGTGTATCTGCCTGGGAAACTCCTTTTCAATCTCTAAAGAGCTAAGAGGAATCTTCTAAGTTGAACACTCCCCTCTGCTGACCTCAAGTCCAGGCAGAGTGAAGGCATCCCTGCTTTTGTGCCTGCCTGGCATTCCCTCTCACCTCTGATGATAGAATCCTTTGCTTGTTGCATTGCGGTTGTTTACCTGTCTCTCGCCCCGTTGGCCCATGCAGCAGGACCTGGGAGTAGGACTCTATCTTATTTTTCTCTGATCACGAGCCCAGTGCCTCACTCCCAGTAAACATTTGTTCACTCACAGACGGGATAATTGAGCATTGTGCCTCCGGGGGTGGGGACAGACAAGCGTACAATGCCCCTTTCCTTCTTGTCTTTTACAAGATGACTGTTTGGTAAATATTAAAGAGCAAAATATGCCTTGGCGGCTTGTTGTTATGCAACGTTGTTCCCTTTGCTTTGGAGTCTGCTGTTTTTTTTTTACCCAGTCAGCAGGTTGGAGAGGGAGGGAGGGTGGTGATGTGAGTGTAAACATCCTAACGGAGCAGGAATGGGCCCAGTCAGACAAGCCTTGCTTCCCTTCCGACACAGGCTGAGGGCTACACTCTGCTTCACACCAGAGAAGGAGAGAATGTGTTCTGTCTTGACAGCTACTTAGCTCTGCGTGTGTTCCTCTGCTTTCCCTTTGGACAAAATGTTAGGAGAGTGTTAGAAATTGCTGATTACATTCTTGAAAAATCTGATGTCAAGATATTATGTGTTAAAATGCAAATACATAACATTGAAAGGGTAACACTTAGCCGGGCGTGGTGGCACATGGTTGTAATCCCAGTACTTTGGGAGGTGGAGACCGGAGGATCCGGGTTCGTGGCCAGCCTCAGCTCTCTCGCTCTCTCTCTCCCTGTCTCTCTCTCTCTCTCTCTCTCTCTCTCTCTCTCTCTCCTTAGTGAGGCCCTCCGCAACTTCGTGAGATCTGGTTTCAAAATAAAGTATAAAAAAAATAGGGCCGGGGGCGTAGTGCGGAGGTAGACCGCCCCTGCGTTCAATCCCCAGTACCGCAAAAAAAAAAAAAAAAGAAAGGGTAACACTTAATCTGTTGTTTCTTCTTCTTTTCTTTTTCTTGTGGTACTGGGGATTGAACCCAGGGACACTCAACCTCTGAGCTGATTAAAACCCCCAGCCATGTTTTATTTTATTTTTTAAAAGTTTGAAACAGGGTCTCTCTAAATTGCTGAGGCTGGCCCCAAACCTGCAATATTCCTGTCTCAACCTCCCAAGTACTGGGATTACAAACATGCACCACCACTCCCAGCCCTGTTGTTTCTTAAAGTATGTTCTCTAAGTCAGGTGTGGTGGCACACACCTGTAATCCCAGTACTTGGGAGGCTGAGACAGGAGGATCACAACTTCAAACCATCCTCAGCAACTTAGGGAGACTCTAAGCAACCTAGCGAGACCCTCTTTCAAACCAAAAAATAAAAAGGACTGGAGGTGTATCTTGGAGGTAGAAGGTTCTCCAAGGTGCTATTAAATATCCTTCAGGAGGAAAGACATAGGGAAGTAGTGGTCAAACTTGGGATGCTGGCTCAACAGAGTTAAATAGGGTTTCCTTACTTCAAGAATTCCCAGAGCCTTGTTACTCTGTGTTATGAACCTTGTAGAGGGGCACATGTTAGGCAGCATTTCATAAATCGACTTTACTTTTCATCCAAGGAGCAGGAGCACAACTTGGGACAGAGCCCCTCATCTGGCAGCAATCCTTTGTGGTCCAGTCCAAATGTCACTTCCTCCAGTGCTTTCCAATGTACCCCCAGATACATATAACCTCATCCTTCTTTGAATCATAGTGCCGTCATCATTTAATTGCCTGCCCACCTCTCCCCCACCTGCCAGGTGATCCCCTATTCCTTGGATGTGTTACGTCACTTTCCACTGCATCTGGGACTTTCCCTTGCACAAAGGTGCTCAAGAAATGTTTGCACCACTGCATTGGGGCCCTACCTGTGTCATCCTAGGGTTCAGAGGGTAGTGGCTGCAGGGAAGCCCAAGCGAGGTTTGGAGTTAGAGACCCTCACCGCTCAGATGTACGGACAGGTGGTGGGCTCCTACCAAAGGTGCAGGGCCAGTGTAAGAGGCTGGTCCTGAAGGGCAGAATTGGAAAGCAAAAACAGGAGATGCCGAGAATATGAATCAAATGTGCTCTAGGCCTGTTGTGTGCCTGTAGTGAGCCTTTAATACTTAAGCTTAATCCCAACCTTCAAGTAGATGATATTCTTCCCATTTCATAGATGAAGAAAGGCAAAGTAGAAGTAAGTACTAGGGATACAGTCAATCAGTCAATCACATCAGTCCTTCCCCCAAAGAACCCACATTGTATGGAATAGGAAGTCCTGTAAATAAATAATTATGAGCAGTAGGGTAAATGCAGTGATTAAGCTATGTGCAAGGAATTATGAGAGAACCAGGTAGGCGATTGTAAGCTGTGTGTGTGGGTGGGGTGGGAGGGGAGAGGTGGAAGGTGACAAATCCAGGAAAGGAGGAGAGTAGTACCTGAGCAAGGCAGAACAAGAGTACAGGGACTGAAAACAAAATAAAAAACAAAGACACACCAAACCAAGGATAAGGGTAAGAAATATGAGGAATTCAGCGTTATTGGGGCAGGGAGTGTGAGGTAAGAAGTGAGGCTGGAGGCATTGAGAGGGTGTTGTAAACAAAGATTTGGTTTTGAAAACCATGGGAAGACATTGTAAGGTTTTTAGCAGAAGAACAACTGTGTGGCATGTGTTTTGATACATACCTGCCAAGCTATGGAAAATGAATCAGCTGGGTAGGGCCAGAGGTGGGGTGATCCACTGCAGTCCTCACCAGTGGTGCAGGTGAGATGGGATGAAGTCTGTCCCAGGGCTGTGGCAGGAGTGGAGGGGGGAGAGGGCTGGTGTGATAAATATTCAGTGGGTATTAAGAATTAAAGAGCAGAGAGGAGCACAACTCTCGGGCTTTGTGTTTATTCCCCTCCCATTCCTTTCATTAACTGATATTTCAAGTCTGACTTTCTCTGAGCCCTTAAGCAAACCCCATGTGAGATGCAGGTTTATTAACAATTAATTGGGAGATAGTAACAAAATTACTTTAGATACTGTTGACTTCAGAGCATTTGTAATATATTGGGCATATCAGAATTTTATTTTTGGCAGTATTCAGAATTGCACCCAGGGGCATTCTACCTCCAAGCTGCACCCCAACCCTATTTTTTATTCTTTATTTTGAAACAGGGTCTCACTAAGTTGCAGAGGGCCTCACTAAGTAGCTGAGGCTGGTTGCAAACCTGCGATCCTCCGGTCTCAGCCTCCCAAGTACTGGGATTACAAGCGTGAGCCACCACACCAAGCTAGCAACCTTATTTTTAAGAAACTTCTAGGATGCATTTCTTTTTTCTTTCTTTCTTTTTTTTGCGGTACCAGGGATTGAACCCAGGGGCATTCTACCTCCAAGCTACACCCCCAGCCCTATTTTTTATTCTTTATTTTGAAACAGGGTCTCACTAAGTTGCTGAGGGCCTCACTAAGTAGCTGAGGCTGGCCGCGAACGTGGATCCTCCAGTCTCAGCCTCCCAAGTACTAAGATTACAAGCGTGTACCACCATGCCCAGCTTAGGATGCATTTCATGTAGTTTACCTGATACCAGCATTTGGAAAATTGTGATAGGTAGCTAGGTTAGTGGTAGTTATTACGTAGTAAGACATACCTACAGCCATAATTTTTACTTGAGATCAAACCAAGAAGTACTTAATTAAGTATTTACAGTGTGTTGAGCTGTGTGCTAGAGACTGTGGGCAATCTAATGAAATATGTAAAATATGTGATCTGTCTTCAAGACCATCTTATTGGAGAGATAAAACTGACACAAAGTCATTAGGAGGAAGGGAATTAATATTTATGGAGCGCTTACTCTGTGCCAGGCACTGTGGCAGGTACTTTATCTCATTTAAATCTCACAGCAGTCCTTGAGGTAGATCATCGTATTCCCGTTTTCTAGATGGAGAACCAAGGCTCAGAGAGTGACTTGCCCAAGATCATTCAGTTTGTAAGAGATGAAACAGACCCACACTTCAACCCAAATCCATCCGAATCTTTCCACCGGAAGGCTACCTCTCAAAGTAACAGTGGCCAGCAGCTGCATTGGATTTCCTACTGAAAAGTACTCTTACTCTGATATTTGAATCAAGGAATAGTTTTACAATCTAATATGATCAAGAGCTGAATTTATGTGGTCTGTATAACCCAGTGTTATAAAGCTTCAGAGAAGGAGAGGTCAGGGAGGATTTTGTGGAGGAGATGGCATCTCTGTGGCCCTGAAGGAAGGAGCAAACTGGAACAGGCAATGGGAAACCAGAGAAAGGTCTGAGGGTGGGGTGGGGTTGTACAGGGCAGGCATGGAAAAGAGCCGACAAAAGGCCATTGCTTTGAACACTCACAGCCATGTACTACCTAAGATAGCCAGGCACAGGGGAAAGAAACAAAATGAGCATGTACTTTAATTTCTGTCTTCAGTTTTGTTCAACATAAATACATAAATGATATTTAAAAATTGATTGATTGATTGATTGATTGATGATACTGGGAGTTGAACCCAGGGGCATTCCACCTCTGAGCTACACCCCCAGCCCTATTTTATTTTATTTTATTTTTTATTTTTATTTATTTATTTATTTTTGTGGTACCGGGGATTGAACGCAGGGGCGTTCTACCTCTGCGCTATGCCCCCGGCCCTATTTTTTATGCTTTATTTTGAAACCGGGTCTCACGAAGTTGCGGAGGGCCTCACTAAGGAGAGAGAGAGAGAGAGAGAGAGAAAGAGAGACAGGGACAGAGCGAGAGCTGAGGCTGGCCGTGAACCCGGACCCTCCGGTCTCTGCCTCCCAAAGTACTGGGATTACAAGCGTGTGCCACCGCGCCCAGCCCTATTTTATTTTTTAATTTTGAAACGGTCTAAGTTATGGAGGGCCTCACTAAGTTGCTGAGGCTGGCCTCGAACCTGTGATCCTCCTTTCTCAGCCTCCCAAGTACTGGGATTACAGGAATGCACCACCATGCCTGGCTAGTTCTAGTACTTTATTAAGTACGAGAGGGGTTAGTACTTTATTAAGTACTAGAGAGGTTATTGCCTACAGTTTTTCCACTTAAACTGCACTGCGATTTTTTTTTCAGTGTCTCCATCCTCTCCTCAAGCCCATTTTAAACATAAAAGGGCAACAACTGAGGGTTTTACAGCTAGTCAGACTCCTGCCAGATGTGCAAACATAAGTGACACTTGAGAGAAAATGCAATAATAGGAGTCTGTATGCGGAACAGAGCTCGCTTACATAGGAGCGAGGAGGGGGCGTGTGTTTGCGTTGGCTCCCTCAAGTTCTCTGAAGATTCCTTCCTACTGTTCTGATTATCTTCAGAGCCTGGAGTTGGAATCTCTTGCAAAAGCTGCTGTATGTATTAAAGTCAGTGGCAGAAAGGCGATGCACCTAGGAGTCAAGACAGCTCTGGATTAGTATTCCGCAACTCTGCCCACCAGTTTTGTTTTTTAGCCTTGGGCATAGTATTAACTTTCTTAAGTCTTATAGGTCTTTGTAATTTGTAATTATGACTCCTCTCTATGCTGTGTGTGTGTGTGTGTGTGTGTGTGTGTTACTTGTGTGTGTGTGTGTGTGTGTTACTGGAAATTGAACCCGGGGGCGTTCTACCTCTGAGTTACACCCCCAGCCCTTTTTAACTTTAATTTTAAAACTTTAATTTTTAATTTTAAAACAGGATCTCTCTAGGTTGCTAAGAGTCTTGCTACGTTGCTGAAGCTGGCTGCAAACCTGTAATCCTCCTGTCTCAGCCTCCCAAGTACTGGGATTATAGGTATGTACCACCATGCCTGCTCTCAATGCCACTTTTAAATTTACTTTCACCACTGGATAATTCTCAGTAGCAAATAAACATGCTCCAGTATTTCTTTACTGAGAAAAAAACAATTCCCCCAATTCCCAAACCTTTTCTGATTTTGTCTCTTAAATATTGCAAAATAAATTCATTCTTTACATTTAGAAATCTGTTGGCTTTATATCCTCCTATCACTAGCTCCTAGTTTCTCTGTTCCTTTTCAGATTAATACTTATAACTTGCCTATAGTTTTGTCTCTGACTTTCCCCCCTCACTAATCATTTCCCATTATTCTACTAGGACTGTCCTTGTCTGTGCCAACCATGTTGTCACGACTAAGGCTACTTCCTAGTGACTTTTTTGTTTTGTTTTGGTGGTACCAGGGATTAAACCTAGGGGTTCAACCCAGGCATTATACCTCTGAGTTATACTCCCAGCCCTATTTATCTTGAAACAGAGTCCCTCTAAGTTGCTGAGGCTGGCCTCAAAACTTCAGTCCTCCTATCTCAATCTCCCATGTACTGAGATTACAGGCAAGCACCACCACACCCAGCTCTTAGTTTTAATATTACTTATTCTTTCAACAGCATTTGACAAGGCTGATCACTACTTCCTGGGGCACTCTACTTTTCTGGGTCTCTTTACACCTCTCTGGGCTCTCCTCGAGTCTCCTCTCCTCAGTCTCTAAATGATGATGTGCCCAGATTCTGAAATGGGCCCCTTCTCTTCTATTTATTCTCTTCTATTTATTCAGTCTCGTAGAGACCCTCTTTTAATCCAGTGGCTTTAAATGACATCCATTTACTAATGACTCAGACTCTCCCTGGAACTTCAGCCTCCTGTCCACGTAGATGTCTAGGAGGCATTTCAGTCTTAGCACGGTTAAAAGAGAACTCTTGAAGCAGCCCTCACGTCCAACTTGCTGTTCTCCCAACCTCCCCATTTCAGTAAGTGGTGCCACCGACCCCAACATGCCCACACCAAAATATACTCTTCATTCCTTCTTTCTTTGCTACTCTCAGCCAATCGTGCAACAAGCCCTCTCTATCATCCAAATCCATCTCCTTCTCATCCACTGCCAGCATCCTAGTCCAGGCCACATTGTCTCTCAATAACACTACTTGTGGTAAGCAGCCTCCTAACTAGTGTCCTTGTTTATATTGGTACCCATACCCCAACACCCACCACTGTAGGGACCAGAGAATCCTTTCAAAATATTCATCGGGTTGTGTCACATTTCTTAACAACCCCCCTCCCAGGTGGCCTCCTGTTGCATTCAGAATGAAACCCAAACTTCCTGCCTGGCTTTCCCAGATCTCTGTGACCTGCCCCCCACCAGCCTCTCAGCCCTCTTCTCCATGGTGCGCTCAGCCTCCGTGTCTCCTCTTTTGGTTTCAAGTTCATTCTCACCATTCTCACCGTAGGGCCTCTGCACCAGCTGATCTTTTCAGCATGAAATGTTCTTCCAGTCTTTGCATGTGTGGCTCTTTCTTATTCAAATCTCATCTTAAATATAGCCACTTCAGAGAGCCCTTCTGTGGCAACTCAGACTAAAATAGTCCTTGCGTCCTATTTTAATTCTCTACTAGCACCTGTTACTATCTGATATTTTTCTTGTTCATATATGTTTACTTTATTTTCCATGCCTTCTTTGCTGCATTTCTACATTCTATGGGAGGGGGACTTTATCTTCTTATTTATCACCGTATCTCCCTGCTCCTGGGTCTGTGACTTACACATAGTAAGTAGATGCTTAGGGCAAATGTGTGGAATGACTGAATATGTTCTTCTTGTCTGCAAAATGGAGAGGCTAATACTTGGGTCTCAGAATAGTTGAGGACTTACATTATCCAATTTGAAAATGCACATAAAGTGAGTAGGTCTGTCTGTTTGTAGCACATATTGTTTAATAAGTAGAAAAGATATTTTTTTAAGTATGTAGCTCATAGTAGACATTTGACAAAGATTAGTTCTCTTTCTTTCTTATAGTTTGGGTCCTCTGCAGTATTTTATATTTTAAGTAACTTGTACTTTGGGTAAGGCAAAAAGTCTTCCCAGTATGCTAGAACTCTAAATTTTTCTCCACAGAAGAGTTTTTTTCTTTTTGTGTGTGTGTGTGATACTGGGGATGGAACCCAGGGGCATTCTGCCTCCAAGCTGTACTCCCAGCCCTATTTTATTCTTTAGTTTGAAACATGGTCTCACTAAGTTGTGGAGGGCCTCACTAAGTAGCTGAGGCTGTCGCGAACCTGTGATCCTCCTGTCTCAGCCTCCCAAGTACTGGGATTACAAGTGTGCGCCACCACACCTGGCTCACAGAAGAGTTTTTAAAAGCATTGTTCAATGAATGGCCAATATCAGCTAGTTTAGAACCATTTTTAATGTCACTTCTGTTTCCCCATCCCCAATATAAAGCCAGGTGTGGTGGTACATGCCTATAATCCCAGTACCTGGGAGGCTGAAACAGGAGGATCACAGATTCGGGGTCAGCCTCAGCAACTCAGTGAGACCCTGTTTCAAAATAAAAAATAAAAAGGGCTGGGGGTGTAGCTGGGAGGTAGAATGCCCCTGGGTTTATTCCCCAGTACAAAAAAAAAAAAAGGCCTGCATTATAACAAGTCTTGGCTTTCTCTTGGGAAATGATACTGTTCTTCTTCTCTTTGGTTATATGATCTTTGCCAATTAACTCTGCTTTGGATCAAGGTGTTTGGGGGTTTGATTTCCTGGTGTTTGGTTTCTCTGAAAAGCATTCCCGGCTTTTGTATGTACTGGTCAGCTTTTCTTTTGTTTATTTAGTAGATGTTTATTTAGAGTCTACTGAAGTACCAGGCAATGAACACACAGATGGGGATTCACATGGGCTCTGTCCCTAAGGCCTAGTGGAGGAAGCAGGATGCATAAACCAGGAGCATAGAAAGCTTCTCTGGAGAAAGTCTCTGTAGACCACAGAGGAGGCACAAAGGAGGGAGAGACTGACTCCCATGGGAAGGGGCTCAGAGATTATGTTGCTTGCCTGCCAACGGGAAGAGGAGGCCCTGGGAGCACATGTGTGGTGGGATGGGCCCATCTTGGGTCTTCCTTCTGGGAGCATGGCATGGCCTGTGACCACAGGAGAGATGGTGACACTGCGGTCATGAAGCATCTTGAGGCGAGCAAGATGTGCAGGGGCTGGGTGGTAGGTGTCTCCATCAGTGCAGTAACAGCAGCAGCTCCTGACACTTACTGAGCACTTCCTGCATGCCAGGCTCTCTTTGTGCTTTATTGTATGAATTCCTTTAATGCACACATCAACCCCATGAGATAGATACTATTATAATCCGTCTGCAGATAAAGAAATACAGGCACCCAGAGGATAGGAACCTTTCCCAAGGCCACCCAACTCACAAAGGACAGAGGGCGTTTGAGTCCAGAGTTCACCTTCCCCACCAGGGCCCTGCGCTTCCTCTCACAGGTGACTTTGTGGACGATCTGGGAGCCCCAGAGGATGCTTAAGTGCACAAATGACACGATCTGATTAGTGCTTTGGAAAGGCTGTGGTGGAGTCACATTGCATCTTGTACAGGGCTTCCTTCCTAAAAGCATCTAAGGCAACACATGTCGAGTTCTGTTTCTCCTGACTCCTGAGGAGGTTTTCTTGTTAGTGGTGGCACACCATATCCCAGCCGGCCCAACATAGCAGCTTCTCCTCTGTCCTAGGAACAGAGGGCAGCGTTTTTGGCAGACAGGCGTGCAGTAGATGAATAGTTGGTTTGTGTTGAGGGGCTGCATTGTTGGAAAGCACAAGAGATTCACACTCCTGCAGAAACTGAGCCCCTCTCTGGTGACAGTGCTCAGCACCCCCCTCCCTCCAGGCCGCACTCACTCCATGGGCAGAGCCCGTGCATTGCTGAGTGTTTGCCCTCAGTGAAGATAACGGCAGGTGGACAGCAGAATGGGGACACGCAGATGGAAAGGAGGTTGACTATTCTGGACCTAATGACCAATTGAGTTTGTTCCCTTTAAGCTTTTTCTGATCCAAAAATTTAGTACATCATTGTATCTTTCTGTTTTCAGAGTCTAGTAAAATTCCTGGCTGGGGATGTAGCTCAGTTGTAGAGTGTTTACCCAGCCAGCATGAGGCCCTGGATTCCATCCTCAGTACTGAAAAAAAAAAAATTCAAAGTCTAGTAAAATTCCTTCTGATTTCCAACTAAATCAGCTTTAGTGACACAATATTCTTGAAACTCTTGGCTATGATCAAGCTGAGGGTGGTGGTGAATGCCTTGGGAGGCTGAGACAGGAGGGTCGCAGGTTCGCGGCCAGCCTCAGCAAGTAGTGAGACTCTCAGCAGCCTAGCAAGACCCTGTTTCAAAATAAAAATAAAAAATAGGGCTGGGGTATAGCTTGGAGGTATAATGTCCCTGGGTTCAATCTCGAGTAGCACACACACATACACACACACACACACACACACACACAGAACTTTGATCAGTCAGGCTATTTTGTCATGATGGTACATTATTTGTTCTTTGCTTAAAAACAAATAACAGACATTATGTGAGGTCTCTTGATAGACCTTGAAGTAAACCACCACCGCATCCTCAGGCCTTGTGCGAAGTTCTATTGTTGCTTTTTATTTTCTGTGGGTTTTTTTGCATGGTGCTGGGGATGGAACCCAGGGCCTTGCACATGCTAAACAAACACTCAAACATTGAGCTACAACCCCAACCCAAGTTCTGTAGTTTTAAAAATAGAAATGATTTTGTAACAACTTTAAGGAAAACACTGACATAATTACAAGGATGATAAAAATGAAGCAAAACTACCCAGTACATAGGAAAAAGAAACTGGGATGAACATGCCAAAATGCTGACAGTGATTATGATCCTACTGGCAATTTATTTCCCCCTTTCTAAATTTAAAAAGAAAGTGTCTATGGTACATGCAAAATGTTAAACATTTGTTAAAAAATAAGAAGGAGGAAACTTAAAACATAAAAAGCTCCCTGGAATCCCATAATCCTAACACAACATATGTTTTTACTTTTGAGATTTCCTTGTTCATATACATGCTGATTTCTCATAGTTTCAGTCCTAACAAATGCAGCTTTGTGTATTCTTTTCATTTTTATGGCCTATTGTCAACATTATTTCATATTTCTACATAGTTTTCATAATTGGCATTTTGAATGGCTGTCTTCTGCATTCCATAGTGTAGAAGTTCTATATTGAAGTATTCCTCTTTGGATATTTGCATTGTTTCTAATTCTTTACTGTTTTAGATAAGATATAATGAGCAAGCGTGGTGGTGCATGCCTGTAATCCCAGTGCTTGGGAGGCTGAGACAGGAGGATTGAAGGTTCAAGACCAGCCTCAACAACTTAGCAAGACTCTCAGCAATCTAGCAAGACTGTGTTTCAAAACAAAAAACAGAAAAAGAGCTAGGGTGTAGCTCAGAGGTAGAATGCCTCTGGGTTCAATACCCAGTACAAAAAACAAAACAAAACAAAAGATATAACGAGGACTTTTGTTCATTTAGCATTTGAGTTTGTCCAGTTCTTTCCTTAAAGTGAATTCCCAGTATTGCACTCATTGCATGAAAAGTCTGAACTCTGTTACGGTTTTTGGTAAGATCCTGCTCTTTGGAAGGGCTATTTTAATGGGTATGGTCCCCAGCATTGTACATGTATACCTGCCCTATGTCTCTTTCACTAGTGTTAAGCTCCTGTTATATTTGAATAATAAGCATTGTTTCTAAATAAGTCATGTTATTGAAAATTTAGGAAAGATATAAATATGTAAACAAAACAATAAGCTATTCACAATCCCATCACCCAGAGGTAAGGATTTTTAAAATGTATTTCTCCCCAGGTGTATATTTCATAATGTTACATCATGTAGCTCATTGAAAGTGTAACCACTTCTCTCCTGTTGGCTAGAAGCTTTACTTCGCCCTCCATCTTGGGGGTAGGTCAGAGTTATACCAGAATAAACTTTCTTGTGAATGAATCCTTGTGCACATTTTGGAATCATTCCTTGGGAAAGTTCTTAGATGCAGAATTTCTGGGTCAAAGAGTACGACCTTGTGAGGCTTTGGATGAATTTTGAGAACTTGCTAGTGAGTTGTGCTCTTCCTATTTCATGTGCTACTATTTGGATGTCATTCCTACCTTCACTAGGTTAACACCATGGCCACTTACTTATCTATGTATCTTAAATGAGATTTGGACCTCTGCTTTTCAGTCCCTGCGCATGTTGTTCCTGGGATAAAATCCCAGGATTTATTTATTTATTTATTTATTTGTGGTACTGGGGATTGAATCCAGGGGTTTTGCCTCCAAGCCACACCCCCAGTCCTTGTATATTTTGAAACAGGGTCTCACTAAGTTGCTGAGGCTGGCCTCAAACCTGCGATCCTCCCATCTCAGCCTCCCAAGTACTGAGATTACAGGTGTGCACCACTACACCAGAGTCCCAAGACTTAGTTTTTATCCTGGATTTCCCTGATTCCATCGGTTGGTGAAATTTACCCATCTGCCTCTTCTGCCCAGTCCATAAACGGTACCTACAGCACATTTACTTGAATTCTTGCTTTTCTAGAGTTTCTTAAAACCTAGAACTCTTTGAAAGACACTTCTTATGTTTGCTTAAACATTTCCTCCATTCTCACCTATTTCTTTAATCAATACTTGTTGAATTCTAGTTTGAGGGACTCAGAGTTTAAAGAAGATGGATAATTACAATGGGTGCTGAGGTTATTTTATTTACGGAGGGTTGCTAGAAACAGAAAAAGAAGGCATTCATTCTGCCTTCTTTGGGAAAAAATTATATCTGAGCATATTCTTAAAAGATAAGAGGACATTATTCAGCAGGAGAAGGGGTATGTTAGGTGGGGGAACAGCATATGCAGAGGTGTGAAAGCCAAAAAGGACATAGGGTGTTTGGAGACAAGAGAAAAATCTGTGTGACAGAGCTTAAAGCATGTGGGGGCAGGAGAGAAGTGAATTTGGGTCAGATGATAAAAAGCCTTGTCACATGAACATACCACTACAGTAACCTCATCCTCAACGCTAAGAATGGTAGGTAATTTTGGGGAAATCCTTGTTAGACTGACCACAGAGAATCTGGTTAGCAGTCTGTAGTAGACTGTCTGGTGAGAGCTCATGAGGGCCAGAGCCCGGCTGGTACCGCTGGTACCGCAGGAACCAAGATGAAGCAGAAAGGCATGCAAGCTTGTGTGTGTGTGTGTGTGTGTGTGTGTGTGTGTGTGTGTGTGTGTGTGTCTGTGTGTGTGTTGGGCTGTGTCGAGGGAGAATTTGCAGATTGTCTTCCCCATAGGAATTTGCCAAGATACAGTTAAGATAATGCACAGGAAAGCGCTTGCAAGCTAGAAGTGCTCTACAGATGTAAAAGCTTACCCACAGTGACAGTGCTGAAGAAATCCTGCCCAACAGGACCATTTCAGGGATGAAATGGGCCAGTGTGTGTAAAGTATCCAGGCTCTAGACAAATAGCCATTCTTTTGCTTAATACAGGACCCGTCACAAACTTGGGAGAATTCCTATGTTACAGCTTCGTCCACGTGGGTGCCAGAGCAGGTAGACACTTACTTCCCTTTACTTTCTCTCCTGCTTCCAGTGAAGAAGGAACCCGTCTGAATAGCCTAGGGAAGGGTCCAGCCTGACTTGACAGTCTTCCTGCAGGGAAGGAGGTGCCTCTGTCCTTCAAAAGCCTCTGGCTGCAGGGGTGGAGGGAGATGCATGAGCCCAGTTCTGGGCCTTGGCCCTGACCTCTGGCTGCCTGGCCAGGCTGCATTGTGTGCTGGGCCTGGGGGAGGAAACTGAAGAGGCCGATAAGGAGGCCTTCAGGTCCAGTCAAACAGGCGCAGGAAGGCTTCTGCAGAGGAAAGATTAGACCCAGGCCCTGATTTACGGAACACAAGCAGGAGGGCAGAGGGGCAAAACCTCGGAGCTCTCTGCGGTGGTATTGTTTATTGTTGAAGGACAACAGAGGGAGCCTTGTCTGCTTGTGCAAAAGACGGAAACAGCAAGTTTGGGTCTGGAAGGACCTCTTTTAGATCTGCTCAACAACATGTTTTCCCCATCTTCAGGAGAGATTAATGAGTGGGAAAGGTATCTTTTTCTTCTCCCAGGAAACAAAATGCCGGTTTTCCAGGTGCATGCAAGTCCCTTTGTTAAGGACCTGCTCCCAGGTGCTTTGGTACAAAACAAATTGGCTCCACATGGGAGTCAACTGAGTGGGAGCCCAAGTGGGTCCTAAGCAGTGGCCCCAGCCTTCTCCTCCCACTTGTGTATGGAAAACCAAATCCATAAATCCATGTGCAGTGCAGGGACACTCTCCTCACCAGCCTTCTCAATAGGGCAAGAGAAAGAGCACTGAAAGATGATGTGTGTGTGTGTGTGTGTGTGTGTGTGTGTGTGTGGTAATGGGGATTGAACCCAGGGCTGTTCTACCTCTGAGCATATCCCCAGCCTTTTTATTTTTTATTTTGAAACAGGGTCTCGCTAAGTTGCTGAGGCTGGCCTGGAACCTCTGATCCTTCTGTCTCAGCCTCCCAAGTACTGGAATTACACGATGTGCCGCCGCACCCAGCAACTGAAAGATAACCAGATGTTTGCTTTGGCTAAGGCCGATGAAATGCTATTTTGTGGATTAATTTTCTTTTTACATGTTTGGAATCCCAAATGTATTTTGTATTTCTAGGAAACAGGAAAATGTAATATGTACCAAGAATAAAATATTTTCTTGTCTTGATTTTTGAAAAGAATATTGTAGAGATCTCTGACCTACATTATTTTTCATTTGTATTTCTTTGCATGTCTTTTTTTTTTTTTTTGGCGGTACCAGGGATTGAACCCAGGGGCGTTTTACCTCCGAGCTACACCCCCGGCCCTATTTTTTTTTTTTATTCTTTATTTTGAAACCGGGTCTCACGAAGCCACGGAGAGCCTCACTAAGTAGAGAGAGAGAGAGAGAGAGACGGGGGGGAGAGGCTGGCCGCGAACCCTGATCCTCCGGTCTCCGCCTCCCAAAGTACTGGGATTACAAGTGTGCGCCACCACGCCCGGCTCTTTGCATGTCTTAAAAAATATTCTAAGGGTTGCTTTTGTGCTCCCTTGTCCTTATTCCACCCCTACTCCATGGCATGGATCCATGCCAGCCACCCCTGGCAGTTGTGCCGGTGGCCCTGCCCTGGGGGATTTATATTTGTGACCTTATTTGTCCTGGCAAAGGACTCTGGTTTACAATCGGGGGACCTGTATAGTCTGTTGCTTCCGTTCCATTGGCCTAAGGCAAGTCACTTTCTTGGTTTCAAATCCTATTTCTGTAAAATGGGGAGAAAAGATGAGCTCCTACTTTTTCAGGAAAGTTCTGTGTCAGAGAGCAATGAGAGCAGTTTCTGAGCTGCAAAAATGTGCGGGAGTTTTGTTTTTTAATGTTTGATCCATTAGTTTTGGCTCTCAGAGGAGGGATACTTGGTTGTGAGGGATGTTGGTCCAAAAGAATGAATCCTTCTTTTAGGGCTTGCTGTACTGAAGCATGCTTTAACAGAACAGCCAGTGGTCGCACACAGGGAACTGGAAGAGGTGACTCCAGAGCCTGGGTGGGGTGATCCTTCCTCGGATCTCTGTCACATGAAGCAGTACAATAGGGCAGACAAAGTGGAAAACAAAGATAGAAACAGAGCACCCGAACACATTGTTTTAAAGGGCCTCTCTCACTGCCTCAGGAAAACTGTCTTGCTTTCCCAGAACTATCAAGACTGAATGGAAGAGCAGAGTGTAATTCAAGAGTTGGAGGGACTAAATCTTAGAACTGAATCTTAAAGCCTTCCCAGAGGCAACTACCCTCCCACCCTTCCTCCCTCTTTCCTTCCTTGCCAACGATCCTTCCTTTCTTCCTTCCTTCCTTCCTTCCTTCCTTCCTTCCTTCCTTCCTTCCTTCCTTCCTTCCTTCTTGTACTTGAGATTGAACCAAGGAGCATTCTACCTCTGAACTCCATCCCAGCCCCATTTTATTTGAAACAGGGTCTAAGTTGCTGAGAGCCTCACTAAGTTGCTGTGGTTGGCTTTGGACCTGCAATCCTCCTGTCTCAGTCTCCCAAGTAGTAGATTACAGGCGTTCACCACCACACCTAGCTTGCCAGTTTCTTTTGGATCATTCCAAAAATATTTTATGCATTCACAGATATAGAATTATGTGTCCCCCTTTTTTCATGTTATACACCCCTTGTTTCCACCCCGTCTCTTTCACTTACTATACCTTGCAGATATCCATAGAAGGCCGTGCCGTCCACTGATGCACAGTTGCTTTAATCTATACAATCAGTTTTCTGCTGATGGACTTTTAGATTGTTTTTGCAGTTGCTGTAACAAATATAGTACTGTTGTAGTGAACTTCCTACTCTATGTGCCTTTGTACACAGGTCTGAGGATCAAGGGTGTGAGAGATCCCTAGAAGTGAAGCTGCCGGAGCAGAGGGTTTGTAATAGCACTTTTAGTTTTAAATCAGCATCGCCTTCCATACAGGCACTGATTCACCTCCCACAGTAGTACACAAATGCCCCATTTGTCTATACTCCAATATAGAATGAAGTTGGTCAATTTGAGATGAAAAATGGCCTTTCATTATAAATTCATTATAGTTTTAATTATAAATTAAACTAATTTTTTGTGATACTGGGGATTGAACCTGGAGGGGAGGGGGTTCTGCCTCTGACTACACCCCCAGCCCTTGTCATTTTTTTTTTAATTTTTAACTTTTGTGGTACTGGGGATGGAACCCAGGGGCATTCTACCTCTGAGCTACACCCCCAGCCCTATTTTATTCTTTTTTTATTTTGAAACAGGGTCTCATTAAGTTTCAGAGGGCCTCACTAAGTTGCTAAGGCTGGCTTCGAACCTGCAATCCTCCTGTCTTAACCTCCCAAGTACTGGGATTACAGGTGTGCACCACTGCACCCAACTTAAATTAAACTAATTTTTAATTTATAGCTTAAAATTAGTTTGAATTTACTCCTTTGAGGTGAGCTGAACATCTTTTTTGGGGGAAACTTTGTTCTTTAATGATCCATGGGGTGATTTGTTCATCAAGCTGCTTTTGTGTACAGTGCATATTCTGAGGGACTCAAGCTGCACTTCATACAGATGATGTCTTGCCCCCACCAAAAGGAAATTACAAAGTGCCAATTGATTGCATCAGGAATGTGTTCAGTTCTGTGGGCAACATAAACCTTTCCTCTTATAGAATTATTCTATTAAACAGGAAAATGATATTATATTCCACAGGATATGTCCTTTAATAATACATAGTCTTTTAAAGATTTACACTCAGCATACTTATAAATTACTTTAAGTCTATTAAAATAATATAATACTAATCTGTAGTCCACACCTTTCCCAGAGTAAATGCAAATACTTGGTTTAAGAGGTGCAATTTATATATGACCGAAGAGGGCTGATAAATAGGCATTAAGAATACATGGGTTGCTGGGCGTGGTGGCACACGCTTGTAATCCCAGTACTTGGGAGGCTGAGACCAGAGAATCCGGGTTCGCGGCCAGCCTCAGCTACTTAGTGAGGCCCTCTGCAACTTAGTGAGACCTGTTTCAAAATAAAGAATAAAAAATAGGGCTGGGGG
>PVJS01041273.1:0-18042 GCA_004027185.1 Glis glis
AAAAAAAAAAAAAAAAAAAAAGAAATGAAATGGGGTCTGGCTAAGTTGCTGAGGATCTCACTAAGTTGCCAAGGCTGGCCTCGAACCTGTGATCCTCCTGTCTTAGCCTCCCAACTATTGGGATTACAGGCATGCTCCACCATGCTTGGCAGGTCTGGTCACCTCTACTCTATTCAGTTCATTCCTGTCTATGAGGCCATGAAATGAGTCTGTCTGGTCAACGGTACCCCTGGCACCAAGCACAGTTCCTGGGACACAGAAGACACTCCATACATATTTGTTGAGCTAAACACATGTGTCCTAGGGATACAGGGACACAACATGAGTAAGACAAGATCCCTGCCAACAGGGGCCAAGGGCCTGAGCCAGGGTGGTGGTGACTGCATGAAGTACGTACTCAGCTCCGAGCCTCAGCTTAATTTTTAAGTGACTAGGGACAAATTTTCAAAAAAAATTTTTTCCTATGAACTGTTCTTCACCCCCAATATTATAAAACATGACTTTATGTAACTTAATGAAATTCCCACTATCAGCCAAGCACTGGAAGTTTTACATATTTTTATCCTTATTAGATTCCCAAATTAATCCTAGAAGACAAGTGACAATATTGTCATCCCATTCACAGATGAGAAAAGAGCCATGGAGAGGTTTTATAACATGCCTATTGTTCTATAACTGCTAAGTGGAGGGGGTAGAACTTGAATTCACGTTTGATTCTAAATGGAGTTCTCATTCATTTATTTGTCTGCTTAGCAATGATTCCCCTGACATTTCCTATGCCTGGCACTGTGCAGAGGGAGGTGGGCGGTGGTCACACAACATTGTCTCTGCCCTGAAAAAATCCATAAGCTATAGGGAAAATCTGTATGCAAACAAAAAATTACCACGTGGGAAGACCAGCATGTTGATCATGGGGGTTATAGACATTACTCCGGCCACACTAACTCGACATGAGATGTAGTAAATGGAGCAGGGTTTTCCAGAGAGGGGAAACTTGAACTAGTTCTTGGAAAATGGTTTTGCCAGGGCGACTTCAGGAATGCGAAAGGTGATAGGGTTTGACTCAGATGTTGCCTTATCGGTGAGCACACACTTATCAGCCACAGCACACAGTGCAAATGGCACACCATCTGCTGGGCTGAACAGTGGCCCCCAAATGTCCACGTGCCAATCCCTTGGGACCTGTGAATGTGCCACTGTGTGTGGCAAAGTGGACTTTGCAGTTAGCATTAAGCTAGGGACCTCTCCCGATTTGAGGGAGATCATCCTGGATTATCTGGGTGGGTCTGACATAATCACAACGGTCCTTATCAGAGGGAGGCAGGAGGTCAAAGAGAGAAGATGCTAACAAGCTGGCTTTGAAGATGGAGGGAGGGGCCACAAGCAGCCACTAGAAGCTGACAAAGGCAAAGAGACTGGCTCTCTCCTGGAGCCCCAAGAAGGAGCTGTCCTGCTGACATCTTGATTTTAGCCCTGCAAGACTCATTTTGGACATCTGACCTCCAGAATGGTATGAGGAATAACTTTGCATTGTTTTAAGTCACTAAATTTGCTGTAATTTGTTACAAGCAGAAATAGGACACAAATACAGTATTTATCTACTTGTGTGTGTGCTCATGATCTGTCTTATTCTGATGGAATAAGAGCTCCCTGAGGCCAGGGACTTTGTCTGTTGTGTTGACTGTTGTATCCATGGTGCCTAAACCCGAGCCTGGAACAGGGACGGCACTCAGTGAATATTTGCTGAATGAACGAAATCAGAGAAGGGCAGTCACAGGAAGGGGGACCACTGCATGGAAAAGGCCCAGAGGCTTGAAAGTCTGAAACGCAGATGCATATGGCCACTTGAGCTTGTGGAAGTGGCGGGGAGTGGGAGATGCCGCATGGGGTTGGTGCTAGAGCATTTTAAGCTTTATTCGGCAAGTGAGGAAGAACCATTGATGGGTTTTATGCAGCATAGAGGCATGGTCGGATTTGCTTATTTCTTTTTAAGTCATTTAAAAAATAATTTAAAAATAACTGTTCAATATTTAAAATTGAGACTTATAAACCAGGCTTGGCGGTGCACACCTGCAATCCCAGTGACTCTGGAGGCTGGAGCAGGAGGATCTCAAGTTGGAGACCAGCCTGGGCAACACAGTGAGACCTTGTCTCAAAATAACATTAAAAGGGCTGAGGATATAGCTCAGTGGGTTTGATCCCTAGTACTGCCAAATAAATAAATTTTTTAAAATGAGAAAATATAGTAACAAAGACAAAAAAAGTCATTCAATTTTATTTCCTAGAATTAGCCACTGTTGACATTTTGGTTTGTGGATATTTCTCCCTTTAAAATTGGGATTATATTTTATTTACTTTCTGAAACTGGATTCCCCCCCTTAATATGAATTTCCCATGCCATTAAATAGTCCCCTAAAAACATGGTACTTAATGACTACATAGTAGCATACCATACGATTATAACCAAGTTTACTTAACCAATTCCCTTTAACTGGAAATTTCTTTTATTCACTCAATATTGTATTGTTATAATAATAGTAGTTCCAGGTATATAGTAGGCATTCAATATATTTTGAGTGAATGAATAAATAAACTTTTCAGGGAATATTGTTGGGCATAAATCTTTGTATTTATTTGTAATTATTTCTTTGGATAAAAATTCTTACAAGTGAACAGTTTTGGGTCAAAAGTCGTATTTTGTGTGTGTGTGTGGAACTGGGGATGGAACCCAGGGGCATTCTACCTCCAAGCTACACCCCCAGCCCTATTTTTTTATTCTTTATTTTGAAACAGGGTCTCGCTAAGTTGCAGAGGGCCTCACTAAGTAGCTGAGACTGGCCGCGAACCCGGATCCTCCTGTCTCAGCCTCCCAAGTACTGGGATTACAAGCTTGTGCCACCACGCCTGGCATTGTATTTTTTATTTTTCAATGGCTCTTGAAAAAGGTTGTAAAAGTTACAATGCCACCAGTATTATATGAATGCATAATTTCACTGTGCCAATGTGATGTTGGCATTGTAATTTCTAAAACCTGTATTTGCATATTAGAAAAGTTTCCATGGGGACAGGGAGGTGGTAGTTAAGGGGTCTTGTGAGGTTCAGGCAAACAATGGTAAGAACCTGAACTGTAACAATGGAGTTATGTGAGAAGGAAAACAGACCCAAGAGCTGGACAGGATGCAGATCCACAGGACTTGAATGAAAAGGTGGGGACGGCCATGTTAGAATGACCTGCAGGTTTCTGCCTTAGGTAGAGCATTGGTTGGGATTATTTGTTGTAAGTGATAAGAGTCCAACTCTGATTTTATTAAGCAGAACCTTATTGTAAGGATCTGGGGCAAACCACAGAGTCAAAACAAAGGCACCAGATTGCAGAAACACTGGACCAGCATCATTTTAAGATTCCAGAGGCAGAAAGGCATGGACAATATCTCCTAAGGACTCTGCCCTTGGGGCGTTTCCTTTTGTGTCACTTTGCTTTAGGTTCAGATTCCAGGAAGAAGGCTCAATCCGGTCTACTCTAAGTGTGCATCCTGTAGCCAGAGGCAGGCGGCACCTTGATTGACAGTCATACCAGCAAGAGAGAGGGGTCTGCACTTGTTTTCAGCAGAAGATCATTCAGGTAACTTGCAAGCACACAAAACTCCAAGGCTGGCCTCTCCACATGGCAACAGGCAACATGGAGATGGACTGTCTGGGACAGGTGGAGAGATTCTGAGCTTACAAGTTTGCCGCTTCCCATATTTAACAGTTCCTGTTCATAGCTTGGTGTATGACTGAACACAGGGAAACTCCTTCTTAAGAAGAAGAGGAAGTAGGAAGAGACTTCAATCTCTCTTCTTGGTCTTGTTGGGATCCTGGCTCAGACTCCCTTTATCCCTATACTCTCTAGCTTCAACATGCAGCGTGTTTTGAACCCCCGTGCAGCCGTCAGCCAGCTGAACACAGTACTCTGTGCTTCCTCTTCTATCACACCATTCAGTTGCTTCTGGAAGCAGCCACCCAGCCAGAGACTACACTTCCCAGCCCCACTCGCACTGGGTTGGAGCCATGTGACTGACTAGATCTCAACACTGGAAAAGCCTGGGCCAGGGATTTTTAGCAGCACGTGTGCCGGGATCCTGAATTACCACTGAATTATTACTTGGGAAAGCCACCTGCCAACCAACAGCACCCCTTGACAGCATTATGTGAGTGACAGACCCTGAATACGTTGCCCCATCAAAATGTTGGGGCTTGCCGGGCGTGGTGGCGCACGCTTGTAATCCCAGTACTTTGGGAGGCAGAGACCGGAGGATCCGGGTTCGCGGCCAACCTCAGCTCTCTCTCTCTCTCCCTGTCTCTGTCTTTCTGTCTCTGTCTCTCTCTCCTTAGTGAGGCCCTCCGCAACTTCCTGAGACCCGGTTTCAAAATAAAGTATAAAAAATAGGGCGGGGGGCGTAGCACGGAGGTAGAACGCCCCTGCGTTCAATCCCTGGTACCACAAAAAAAAAAAAATGTTGGGGCTTATTTGTTGTGATAGCTAATTAATAACCTCCTGAACACCTCTAGGTTCTTCTTTAAAACCCGAGAAGCTGGGTATGGTGGCACATGCCTGTAATCCCAGTACTTAGGTGGCTGAGACAGGAGGATCTCAGGTTTGAAACCAGCCGCAGCAACTTAGCAAGGCTCTCAGCAACCTATTGAGACCCTGTTTCAAAATTAAAAAAATAAAATAAAAAAGTAGGGCTGGGGGTGTAACTCAGAAGTAGAATGTCCCTAGGTTTAATTCCCAATATAAATAAATAATAAATAAATACAGCAAGCCTGAGAAGAATTAAATGAACAATGGGTGAGAATGATCTCACAGGATTCCAGAGAAATGTAATTTCCCAAAACACAGGAAATGACCCAACAATTCTACTCCTAGGTATCTAACCAGGACAATTAAAAATATATGGCCACACAGAAAGATGCACATGAATGTTCACAGCAGCATTATGCATAATGGCTCAAAAGTGGATGCTCAAATGTTCATCAACTGATGAATAGATAAGTAAAATGTGACACGTGCAATAAAATATCATTTGGCAAAAAAGGAACAAAGTACCGACACATGCTATACTATGGAGGAACCTTGAAAACATTATACTAAGCAAAAGAAACTAGGTATAAAAGACCTACATGTTGTACAATTCCATTTGTATGAAATGCCCCAAATAGGCAAATCATAGAGAAAGAAATAGATTGGTGGTTGCTTTCAAGGTGAGTGGAGTACGTTGGATTTCTTTTTTTTTTTTTTAGCTTCTTTTGGAGTAATGAAAATGTTCTAAAATTCATGTTGGTGATTGCACAACTCTGAATATAGTAAAAGCATTGAATTGTATGATTTAAATAGGTGAATTGTATGGTATGTGGAAAGTCTGGGGAGGAAGGAGACAGGAGACAGCTCTGCTGTAGCACAGGCTTTATTGGGATAAAACCTGTGGAAGGGGGTCTCCAGTGAAAGATGGAGCCCATGTCCACTTACAAACTAGAAGCTTATTAGGTTAAGGGGAGATTCCATGGGTCGGGGGGAGCAGTGGTTAGCCATTGCTAGGGTGGTTGTTCAGGGGGAGTTAGTTGGGTGGTTAGAGCTGGGTTAAGTAGGACAATGGGAATTTTCCATAAGCAGAGGGACGTGATAAGCAAGGGGCTTGTCAGGCACATCATAGGCAAGACAATGGAGACATTTCAATAAGCAGGGGTAGGGTGTATTTGAGCAAGATTTGGGAATTTCTGATCAGCAAAGAGAACTGAAAAATAACACATCTTCACAAGATGGAGTCACTTTTGTTTGAGATTCTAATAATGTGAGCTCTATGTCAATGAAGACCTTTTTTTGTGTGAGGTACTAGAGACTGAGCTCAGGGCCTTCCTTACACATGCTAGGCAAGTTCTTTACCACCAAGCTACATCCCCAGCCCTTTATTTTTATTTTTTTAATTTTTTGGCAGTACTGGGGATTGAATCCAGGGGCATTCTACCTCCAAGCTACAACCCCAGCCTGATTTTTTATTCTTTTATTTTTGAAACAGGGTCTCACTAAGTTGTGGAGGGCCTCACTAAGTAGCTGAGGCTGGCCGCGAACCCGGACCCTCTGATCTCAGCCTCCCAAGTACTGGGATTACAAGTGTGTGCCACCACGCCTGGCCCAACCCTTTTTTTAAAGATTTATTTTGAGACTGGGTCTTGCTAAGTTGCCAAGGCTGACCTCGAACTGGTGATCCTCCGGCCTCAGCCTCCCCAGTAGCAGGGATTACAGCTGTGCACCACTGCACCCCAACTATAATAAAGGCTTTTTTTTTTGAAGAGAGAATCATAGGAAATAACAACAAACTGAGAAAATAATAAGAAACAACAAAACTTGACAGATCATTTCTATTCATTCTAGCAACCCAGTCTCTCACAGGGCCAAGGAAAACCAAAATAGCAGCTTCCAAATGAAAACAGAGACATCTTGCTGCTCTAAATAAATAAACCCAGTACTTGCTTCACAGAGGGGGTGATGACTCCAAATTCCAAAGAAAAGCAAAGCTTTATTTCCAAAAAAAAAGTAGGAATATGAAGATCAAAGGGCATATGAGCAAGGGCCATCCCCAGAAAGGTTCAAAGAGGCCATGGTCAGCTTGCCTGGCATGCATGAAGCCCTGGGTTTGACCCCCAGAACCACATACGCACACAGGCCATGATCCTCTTTGGAAAGTATTAAAAATAAAGCAATCAAACAAAAGATGCTTCACAAGACACTGAAACGTGAAGAAAAATGAGCTCTTCAGTACTGAGAACTGAAAGGGCATTCATATTGGCTCAGAGATATCTGTAACCAGGTTAGGAACAGTTGACCAGGGATGAACAGACGCCCAGCAGAGGCTCAGGCCGAAAACCACGTTGAAAAGCAAAGTGCTTTCCAATGGGAGGTAAGACCGGGATTTGTGAAAATTACTCTCCTTTGAATGGAAAGAAAAACTAAAAGAAGCCAAAGGACCTGTCAAATATTTACCACGAATTCACACTCTGAAAGGACAAAAAGCTGGGTGTGGGGGCGCACACCTGTAATCCCAGTCCTTGGGAGGCTGACACAGAAGGATCACAGGTTCAAGGACTGACTCAGCAAGTAGTGAGACTCTCACCAATCTAATAAGACCCTGTTTCAAAATAAAGAAATAAACTATTGCTGAGGGTGTAGCTTGGAGGTAGAATGCCCTGGGTTCAGTACCACACACACACAAAGAAAGGACAAGAAAACTGAGTTCCTAATGACTAATTAAGAACATGTTATTATTTGTCAATGAGGGTAAAAGGCTGGCAGAATTTTGGTGCCTTAAATGGGGGGGGGTGCTTTTGCATGCTTACACCCTCCACCTGGACGTGCCTGGACCTCTGAGCCTCCCTCTGGGCAGCACTGATGGACTCCGGTTTGCTTCTGAGCCCCTGAAAAGAACCCCTGCTCAACTCTGTCTCCTTGAACAGATTTTCTGCTTTGTGGTGTTAGCAAATACTGAGCTGCTCACTTATGGCTGACCGATTCTAAAGAAGAAAACTTGGAAGGCTTCTGGCAGAAGAGAATGGCAGGTAGCTCTGATAGGGAACTTCAGATTTGACAGAATCAGAAAGAGAAAGGGAAAGACAAGCTTTGCTCTTATTAAGTTCACACTTTTATGAGCGCTGTAGTTTTTTCTCTTGAGAAGACATTCCTTGCTGCTTTCCTTGGTGAAGAATCCTTCTCTTTTATTATGAAGGGAGGAAAGGACCCCACGCTGGTGGCCTTTTCTGTCCTCATGCACTGTGGCAGGCCAGGCGCTGTTTTATGGATGAGGTTACTGGGACTTGGAAATGCTTATTCGACTCTCCCTAGGCCCCCGTCGCGAGCCAGCGCCCGGGTCTCACCTCCAAGTTCACGGCTTCCCATGGCTCCCCACGGCCGCCTGAGAAAAATGGCTTCCTCTTGCCTCCCTCCTCCCAAAACAATGAGTTTTCCCCAAGTGGGAAAATGGTGGGAATAAAATGACTACAGTATTACTATGTTTTAGCAGCTAATTCATGGTGCTGGTCACACTGAGTCATTTGGCTAGGCCCAGGCTTTCTGACTGCCAGAGACTTTATGGCTCATTTCCTGGTATGAGGATTCAGTTTTGGGTTACCTCAGACACTGACCCTCCAAAGTTGAAGGGGGGCTGGCTGTGTAGTGGCATTCAAAATCATCTGTCACCCAAGGCCCTTGCTGGGGTACGACACTGTGTGGTACTTGAGGTTTTGTGAGAAACCTGGGACTTTGGGGTTTGGCTTGTCCAGGACTGGAGTCTCTGTGTTAGAGGAAGGAAGGGTATAGCAAGCTCAGTTTTGAGGCTGGTCCACTTGTTTAACCCAGGGAAGGTGGCTCCCATCTGTAAGACCCAAAGAGTGTAAAGCAGGTCTCTCTGGGGGTGTTTGCTGTACCCAGCCTGATCTCATGCCCACCCTCTCCCTTCCTTCCTTCCTTCCTTCCTTCCTTCCTTCCTTCCTTCCTTCCTTCGTTCCTTCTTCCTTCCTTCCTCATGGTAGTAAGGATTGAACCCAGGGGCATCCTACCACTGAACAACACCCTTGGCCCTTTTCTTTTTCTTGAGACGTCTCACTAAATTATGCAAGCTGACCTCGAACTTGAGATCCTCCTGTCTCATATCATTTCTTAGGTGTAGGTGATTATGGTTTTCTTGCCTTAGCCACTGCAGCCTACTGCCCCATAAAAAGATATAAAGTCCTTTGGAGGGTGATATTATTTATTTATTTATTTATTTATTTATTTATTTATTTAAGTGTGCTGTTGGGCATTGAACCCAGGGGCATCCGAGCTATATCCCCACCCCTACTTTTAGTTTTTTATTTGGAAATGGTCTTGCTAAGTTGCTAAGGGCCTCATTAAATTGCTGAGGCTGGCTTAGAACCTGCGATCCCCCTATCTCAGCCTCCCAAATACTGGGATTACAGCTGTGCACCACCACACCAGCTCTGGAATGTGGTTTATTAAATTAATTAATTAATTAATTAATTAATTAATTTATTGTACTGGGGATTGAACCCAGGGGCATTCTACCTTTGAGCTACAACCCCAGCCCTATTTTTTATTTTTATTTTGAAACAGGGTCTCCCAAGTGTATTGGTCAGGGTTCACTAGATCAACAGAATTCACAGAATGAAAAAAAAAAGGATTTATTAGATCAGCTCACAATGTAGTCCTGGGTTTCGACTGCACATGAAGAATCAGAGGAATCAGTAGCTGGTTGGGTGGTCTAAGAGCTGGAGCCTTAGGATTGAAGCAACCACCAATTCAGTCCAGTCCAAGATGTGAAGATAAGGAAGCTCTTCGGAGAAACGATGGTGAAGTTTCAGCTTGAAGGCTGGAGGCCGACGATCTCAGACGAGAGCAGAAGATCAAGAAGCTCTTCAAGGAAACGGCAGAGTTGGAGACCCACGATCTCAGACGAGAGCAGACGCATTTTCTTCAGGAAGAGTCCCAGCTCCCTCTACCGGCTTTCTCCTTCTTTTTATCTAAGTCCTGCACCTATCAGAACCCTGCTGCCCACATTTAGGGCAGGACTTCCGGTTCAATCTGCTGTTATATAACCAAAGTCACATGATCTTAGGAGGGTCAAGTTGACAAACCAGACCAACTATCACACCAAGGCTGATGTCCTCAAACCTGTGATCCTCCTGTTTCAGTCTCCCAAGTACTGGAATTATAGGCATGCACTTCCATGCCTGGCTGGAGTGTGGTTTTAAAGCAGGGATTCTTGAAACTTTTTTTGCATGCGGACCCCTTTGGCAATCTATCCATCCCTTTTCAGAAGCTTGTTCTTAAATACATGAAGTAAAGAATATAGGACTACAATGGGAACCAATTATATTGTTATATATAGTTATCAAAATATTTTTAAAGCTCATTTGTTATAGAGTAGTAATATATGTACTTTATAATTAATGAATTAAATAATAGGATATATCACAGGTTTAATAGCCACCATAATTTTGAAGTAGTGATAAGGATAAATAATATTTCAAGGTAGTTCTAGCAGCTGGTAGTGGGATATGAAAATATCTGTGACTTCTACTATGAACAAGCCACAGGAGTTGTCATACAATGGTGGTCCAGTGGCCACATTTAGAATTAAAGGAAATGCTAAGTTACAGCAACAGTTTAGTGAAAATAAAGTCACATTTTTTTCCCTATCAAAGCTTAGTCTCCTTTTGAATTCAGAGATCTCCCAAATTGCTAGACTGGCACAGTCTAGCTTTCTTCTCACAAGGTTTTTTTTTTTTTCTTTAAGAGAAACAACTAATCTAATTTATTATGGTTGTTTTTGCTGGTTTGTGTTCCTTAGTTTTTAAGATTTCGCAGTTACTTTGATTTCTCTTATTCACCCTTTCTGAATATTTATGTCTCACAAGATTTTTTTTCTTTAAGAGAAACAGCTAATTTATTATGGTTGTTCTTGCTAGTTTGTGTTCTTTAGTTTTTAAGATTTCCCAGTTACTTTGGCTTCTCTTGTTCACCTTTCTGAATATTTATATCTCTCTGAATATCAAGAATATTATACTAAGCAAGATTAGCCAGTCCAAAAAAATGAACAGATGTGTTTTTTCTTATATGTGGAAGCTAGAGAGAAATTCGGAAATAAGGGTAACATGAGGTAGAAGAGCAGAGACTCATAATGCTAAGTATGTACACAAAAGCACCAATTCGCATCTCAAAGACATGTATGGGAAGGAGGAGGGAGGGGGCGGCACTCTGAGGGAAGTGCTCCAAGAGTTGTATGCATGTGTGTTTCTATCACTGTATACCCCAAGATAATGTATAATTGCAATGCACCAAATTAAAATAAAATTCCCAGTTACTTTGATTTCTCTTGCTCACCCTCTCTGCTGTCTCAAAATTCCTTCCCTGACCTTTCTAGCACCTTTCCTTTCCTTTTTAAAAGCCTTTCACAGCTGGGAGAGGTGGTGCATACTTCCAATCCCAGCAGTTTGGAAGGCTGAGGCAGGAGGATTGCAAGTTCAAGGCCAGCATGTGGTAACTTAGTGAGACTCTGTCTCAAAATAAAAAAAAATAAGGACTGGGGATGTATCTCAGTGATACAGTGCCCCTGGACTTAATCCCCAGTACCCCCTCAACCCCCAAATGCCTTTTACTTCTCTAGGTTCTATAAACTCAGCAAGAAGTACCTTTAAGATATCTGCTGCAATGGGGAGAGGGGAGGTGGAATCAATACACATGTTAGATTATCTCCCTGTGCACCTCTCACTCATCCTCCTGGGTTCTTCAGCTAAACACATTGTCCCTTGTTATTACAGAGCCCAAGATTTTCCTAACCTCTGGCACCCCTCATCTGTGAACCAGGCAGTGGCCCTAACCATTTTGCCTGTATATGCCCTAAAGGAATTTTGAAAAATTATGTATCTCTTCATATATTTTTGGGTAAATATCTCAAATTTTTATTGTAAGTTTAAATTATGTTAAAAGACTTATTTTCCATACATATTATATATTGCCTCCTGTTTTAGTTAGCTTTTTCCTCACTATGACCAAAATACAAGCACAACTTAGAGGAGGAAGGGTTTATTTGTCAAAAGTCCTGTTCTTAGTGAACTCAAAGGCAGAAACCATGTCAGCAAGTCATGGCAGAGGAACACCACTCCACTCGTGGAACTGGAAGCAGAGAGAGGGAGAAGAGGGCGCCAGGGACAGACATAATTCCCAAGGCCACACCTCAGTGACCCACCTCCTCCATCCATGCCCCGCCTCTTACCCTTGCTGCATTGGGGACACGCTTTCAACACGTGAACTTTTGGGGGGTCATTTCAAACCTAAACCATAACACTTCTGTCCTTCAAATATAAATTTTGGTAAAACCGTGGACAGCCATTATGGAGAACAGTATGGAGGTTCCTCAAAAAACTAAAAATAGATCTGCTATATGATCCAGCAATCTCACTCCTGGCTATATATCCAAGGGAAATTAAGTCAGTATGCCAAAGAGAAACCTCCATGCCCATGTTTATTGTGGCACTATTCACAATAGCTAAGATATGGAATCAAATTAGTTGCCCACCCAAGTATGAGTGGATGAAGAAAATGTTGTCTAGGTACATAATGGAATAGTATTCAGCCATAAAAAGAATAAAATACTGTCATTTGCAGAAAAATAGATGGAACGAGGGAACATTATGGTAAGTGAAATAAGCCAGACACAGAAAGATAAGTACCACATGTTCTTGCTCATATATGGTGTAGATCTGAATGCATAACTGTGATTACTAAAAGTAGATCTGAATGCATAACTGTGATTACTCGAGGTTGGAAAGTAGTGGGGGGGGCGAAGAGAGGGAGGTTAGCTTAGATTAGTACATAATATATGTACTGAAGTATCACACTGAACCCCATTAATATGTACAATTTATATATAATAATCAAAAATAAATAAACCCTGTGGAGCTGCAGATTTAATATATCCAACTTATGAGAAATATCATCCATTCACAGAAGTAGCAGAACTGGTCCTGGATGCCATATCTATCCGCTAAATCACACCTACTATTCGTCAGAAGCCCGAGTTCCCATGAGACCCTCTCAGTAGGCATTTGAACCCTGACATGGCTGGGATGTGGCACAGATGGAGAGAGGGATGGATGAGGTGCAGAGAGAGGGCAGGAGGCGGAGGGGAGAGCTGCACCCAGATCCCTGACAGGGCTGGGCGGTTCCCTCAGAATCTCTCTGATGTTCTCCTTGCCTTTACCTCAGGGTGCCCTCAAGAACGATGCATTCTGGAATTGTCCCTTTTTTGGTGTCCTTTTCTGGCGATGTTTAAATCTGGAGGCAATCCAGGCTGGGTGGGAGGAAGGCCTTTCTTTTGTTCAGTGAGAAGCCAGTTGCGACGGGGTGAGGGGAAGACCCTGCAAAATGCTGCCGGGTTTGGATGTTGAGCAGCTGGAAATTGATGATCAATTCCCTGAAACATATGCCCTAAAAAGCCTCTGAGGGGTTTGGTTTCATAGCAGACTCAGAAAATAACGGGAGGGGCTTATTCCTCTTGGATTAACCTCTGTATATTAATCACAATATGCACTTCTTTGATCACCAGGTATTTGTTGAACTTTCTGGGTGCCTAACACTGTGCTAGCTATTGCGGGAAACAAAGCCACATTTCTGCCCTCTCTGCGGGCTCTGGGAAAGGAGACAGACCGGGACGGTACTGTCAGGAGTCCTGTGGGAAGGACATGGGGCATGGAGGAGGGGAGCTGTGCTCGGGCTGGTAGCAGGGTATGGCCAGGGCCAGGGAGGGCTTCCTGGCTGAAGGGTAGGCCTGAGCAAGCCAGAAGAGGATGCGGAAGAAAGCAGGGAAGGGCTCTGCAGGTAGAGGAACAGCATGGACGATGGCTGGGGGCCGGAGGGAGAGTGCTAAATAATTGCCCAAATCAGTCAATCCAAAGAGCAAGAAATCAGAAGGCAGTTTTAGCATGGCAGAGAAAAAAAATATCTAGACCACATGCTGAAATTAGTGACTAATCTTGAATTACGATCCAGACATCCTGGCTGGAAGGAAGGCTGGAGTGATGACACTTCTTCGTGAGAGGTGCTGTTTACTCTAGCATTTGTGGATTTCAAGACATTTAATCACTGTCAATTCACTAAACTTCCAGAGACATCTGAGTAGTCGGTGGATGATCTCTGGTTCAGAGAAGGGGGAAGTTATGGTCCAACAAGGTAGCCTGGCTTGGTTTAGCTGCAGTTCCGGGCTCAGGAAGCCCGTGTTGCTCCTTGGTAGGTACAGGGGCCCCACCTTTTTGCTCTCTTTCCAGGTCCTGCCTTGCAGAGTTCCCAGGGGCTAGTGAAGCCGCTCTCATGGAGAAAGAGCACTGGTCTGGCCCAGGTTCTGCCATCACAGAGACAGTGGCCAGCCACCTGCCACCAGCAGGGCAGCCCCAGCCTGGGGCCTTTGTTCTTGCTCTGGCTTTTCTTGTCTGAACTTGGCACAGAAAGCCAGTCTCAGGGGGAGATCTCTTTCCCAGGAGGAAGTTAAGCTTTGGCTTTAGTTTCAAATTGACTTGCTCTCCTGTTTTTTCTCTACTTCGCAGAGGTAAGTGAAAATACCACAGGTAGGACTAGCTCTTGTCAAAAGGACGAGATTGCTGAGGCTTTTGCAGAGAAGAGAGCTGGCTGAGTGGCAGTCACAGCCAAGGGGCATGTGACCTGAGCCCTGGGTCAAGGACGCGGACACCCAGGGAAGGCTGGTGGTGTGCAGGAGGCACTGGAAGGATACCTGGAAAGTTGCGTGCTTGAACCGATGGTCTCCAGAGCCCCGCGGCAGCAGTGGCTTTTGCCATTTTGTCTAATAAAGGCTGTCGGCCGGCGTGCAGCGTGTGCCTGCTTTCATTTCTGGTTTGCTGGAGCAGCTCTCTTTCGATGAGGGTGCAGAGTAAGAACTACCCAGCCCGGTGGCTGTGTTCGCCACGCTCTGCCAGAACTCAGTAGCTGGCATGGCGGCCAGGTGAGAAACCATTCTTTTAGCAGAGAGATACATTTTTCTCCATTTGGCTTCCAGGTTGCAGGAAAGCAGGCAGGCCCAGCTTCTCGGGACCAACTAGGCTGAAGTGGGCCACCTGCAGGGCCCTAATGTGACTGCAGACAGGCTGTGGAAGGTGTGAGCACGGGTGGGGAAGAGAGATGGATGGCAGGCTCTCCTGCCTCTTACCTGCCCTTGGCTAATTGCTGTGATGTGCATGCAAATGGCCCTCTACCCAGCATCTCCTCGGGAGACAGGCAGGTACTGAAATAAAATATGACACTAAACTCCCTTCTATTTTATTCTCTGCTAATTTTCAAAGCTTTCACAAAACATTCCACAGCACGTAATGCAGAGTAGGTGTTCAATAAGTATTCATTGAACCAGGTAGCAAACTAAAATAAATGACATTGTAGTATCAACATGCTGGCCTTGGACTCAATGTTCCAGAAAATGAGAGTCACCTCTTTTTAATCTGCTTCGTGAGCCCCTGGCACACTGGAATAGGAATTTTCCAGTATTTTTGGTGATGATTATGATGATGATGATGATGATGATGATGAACACTGTGCCTGTGTTTTCTGAGCTAAAGAGTAATGGAACAACTGGATATGGTGGTGCATGCTTGTAATCCTAGTACTTGGGAGGCTGAGACAGGAGGGTTGCATGTTCGCAGCCAGCCTCAGCAACTTAGTGAGACCCTGTTTCGAGATAAAAAAAGTAAAATAAAATTGGGCTGGGGGTGTAGCTCGAAGGTAGAATGCCCCTGGGTTCAATCCCTAGTAACACACACACACACACACACACACACACACACACACACACGGAGCACTTTGGGGCTTTCAAAGTAAGAGTTATGTGTATTGGAACAGAAGATTTGAAATCAGAGCATCCTGGAAGAGTCCTGGTCATGCCCCGAGGGCAGACCTTGATGCACCTCCAGCTGACTAGCCAAGAAAACAAATCCCACAAGCTGGGAGGCCCCAGGAGAACACAGGAGCTTCTCTCCGAGAGAGAGAGAGAGAGAGAGAGAGAGAGAGAGAGAGAGAGAGAGAAGAGAGAGAGAGAGAGAGAGAGAGAGAGGAGAGAGAGAGAATTGATGTATTAGTTTCCTAAGCCACCATAACAAAGCAATGTATGTATTGTCTCACGGTTCTGGAGGCTAGAAATCCCAATGCAGGTGTCAGCAGGCTGGTTCCTCCTGAGGGCTGCGAGGAAGAAATTGTTCTGTGCTTCTCCTCTGGCTTCCAGCGATTTGTTGGCAATCTTTGATGTTCCTTGACTTGGAGAAACATCATTCCATCTGTCTTTTTTTTTTTTTTTTGCAGTACTGGGGATTGAATGCAGGGGCGTTCTACCTCCGCGCTACGCCCCCGGCCCTATTTTTTTTATACTTTACTTTGAAACCGGGTCTCACGAAGTTGTGGAGGGCCTCACTAAGGAGATAGACAGAGAAAGAGAGAGCTGAGGCTGGCCACGAACCCGGATCCTCCGGTCTTCGCCTCCCAAAGTACTGGGATTACAAGAGTGCGCCACCACGCCCGGCTCCATCTGTCTTCATCTTGCCCTTGCGTTCTTCCCCTGTGTCTGTCTTCCCCCTTTTATGAAGACACCAGTTATACTGGGTCATGGACCCGTCCTTCTCCAGGATGACATCATCTTCACTTAACTAATTACATCTCTGGCAAGCCTATTTCCTAAAAAAGGCCACATTCTGAGGGCCCGGGGGTTAGAATTTCAGCATGAATTTTGAGGGGACATGATCAACCCTGTAATAGAGCCCTTCAAGTCACAGCTTAGAGAAAGGATGAGTGAGAGGAACATTTAATGGGCAAGTGGATGTGAGGAGTGGCGAGGGAAAGGAGCGATAGGAAGCGAAGGAAAAGTACAGGGAGGCAGCCTCTAAAAGGGGCTTTGTCACCGGGCTGCTGCCTCAGCCTCTGCATTCACTCACATAGTCATTCATTCATTCATTCCTGAGCCCCTGGTGTTTGCTGGTCATTATATATAACATACATAATTGTGTATGAAAAACAAACCCTCTGTCCTCTGCTCTCACACCACAACAATCTGCATCAAAGCGTTCTGTAAGCTCAAAAGTGCGGGGATTCCTCCCCCCAGCAAGCAAGCAATCAACTCCACAAATGACACAGCTGGGTGTCCTCTCTCCTAGTCAGGTTCTGTCACTGTCTTACTAGAGATGGAGTCAGATCACACACGTTGAGGGGTCAGTCCCCAAGGCTGCCCCTGCTTCAGCTGCAAATCCCCTGCCAAAAGCCCAAAATGGTTTGTTTACTCCTGCTTCTGACCAGCCAGCTACAAACAGGGTCTTCCACAGCCCCTTCTTGGGTTCAGTTACCTTGCTACAGCAGCTCACGTGACTCAGGGACACATGTTTACTGGCTTTTTGCAAAAGACAGTAGAAAGGTCAGAGAGGAAGCGATGCATAGGGCCACATCTGGGAGAAGGGAACCTCCAGGAACCTCCGCGTGTCCAGCTGTCCCGAAGTTCTCTGAACTTTGTCCTTCGGGGGTTTATTACATACATAGGCACAATTGATTAAATCATCAGCCATTGGTGATCAGTTTAACCTTCAGCCTCTTACCCCTTTCCTGAGGTTGGGAAGAAAGGCTGATAGTCCCAACTCTAATCCTGCCTTGGTCCTCTGTTGACCAGCCCGCATCCTGAAGCTACTGAGGGCTGCTGCCAGCAGTCAAGTCACCAGCTTGTGGAAAGACAGTATAATTTCAGAGATGCCAAGAATTTTAGTTGTATGCCCAGAATCAGTGATGAAGACCAGATACATATTTCACAATATCACAATAATACAATATGCAACATATAACATGTAAAATATACATAGCGTAACAAGCGGGGGGAGGTAGGTATCTAGTTCCTCGATAAGCTTCTAATTTAGCTGAAAAACAAAAAGCATAAAACATTGAAATAATGCAATCATTCATTCCACTGATCATGTTGAGTGTGTCTTGTGGACCAGGTGTTGACCTAAGTGGGACTCCTAGAGGTCAGGGGCCATGTCTTACTCAGCTTTATATCCTCAGTGCCAGGCTTGTTGGAGGAGCAGTGTTCAGACCTGACTTGTCAAGGTCATAGGAGCTGCTCCAACAGATAAACCCCAGAATCTCAGTGGCTTCACACAGTGGATGTTGATTTCTCTCACACGTAAAGTTCCTGACCAATAGCAGGTGTGGCTTGAGTGGTCTGCTCCATGCCGTCATTCAGGGCCTCACCATGTCGCAGACTCTGCCGTCCGCAGTGTGTGGCTTCCAGGTTGCCTTGAATATCAGTGTGATAGTTAATCTAAGTTGTCAACTTGACCTGATCATGACACACCCAAGATTATGTGATTTTGGGTGTGTAACAGCAGATTAAAGAGAAAGCCCTGCCCTGAATGTAGGCAGCAGAATTCTGATAGGTGCGGACTTAGATAAAAAGGGAGAAGCCACGTAGAGTGTGCGCGACT
>PVJS01041274.1:0-18034 GCA_004027185.1 Glis glis
TCCTCCTCCTCCTCCTCCTCCTCCTCTTCATTCTTCCTCCTTTGGTACTGAGAATTGAACCCAGGAGGGCTCTACCTCTGAGCTGCATTCTCTCTCACCCTTTTTATTTAGACACAGGTCTCACTGAGTTGCTGAAGGTCTGGATAAGCGCTGAGGCTGGCCTTAAACCTAAGATCCTCCTATCTCAGCCTCTCAAGTATTAGGATTACAGCCATTGTGTTGCTTCTAAGGCTGCTACACCTATCAGATCAGAGCCTAATTAACATTAATTATTTCTGTGGGCCCCTATCTCCAAGCTGAGGCAACAGGGGGTAAGACTTCTACATATGAATTTGGGGGGACACAATTCAGTCCCTAGCACTATCTAACATTAATTTTGAACCCAAGAGAAGGCGCAGTTATGAAGAATGGGCTAGCTTTATGCAAAGGTGTGTTTATGGCTCAAACAAGCCCTAATGAAAGCTTCAAAAATACTCTGTGTATCCCAGTACTGTTAAAAAAATGCTACTCACTTTTTCACATTTTTTAAACACATAAATAGCATATTTCCTTCACAGAAAATTTGGAAAGTGAAGAAAGAATAAGGAAAATAAAAACTCTCATGTTTAGTCATCAGTCAGTATCCATGGGATACTGGTTTCAGAACATCAAGATCTACAGATGCTCAGGTGCCTTATATGAAAAAGTGTGATATTTGCATATAACCTACATATATCCTTCTGCATACTTTAAATCCTCTCTACATTACTTATAATACCTAATACAATGTAGATGTTTTATAAATAGCTATTATGATGTATTGTTTAGGAAATAATGACAAGAAGTCTACGTATTTGATACAGATCAATGTTTTAAAAAGGACATTTTCCATCTGTAGTCAGTTGAATTCACTGATGCAGAACCCACAATTATGGAAAGCTGACTGTATTATTAAAATTCTCTAAAAATCACATTTCTTAGTATCATATATATGTATGTGTGTGTATATACATATACATATACATATACATATACATATACATATACATATACATATACATGTGTCTCTTACAAAAACTTGGAGTCATATATCTGAGGAAATGTTCTACATCTTGCTATTCTTTTTGTGTGGATGTATGGTACTGGGAAATGAAGCCAGAGGCATTCTACTACTGAGCTACACCCCCAGCTCTATTTTTTATTTTTATTTTGAAACAGGGTCTCAGTAGGTTGATGAAAGGCTCACTACTTCCTGAGGCTGTTCTCGAACCTGCGAGTCTTCTGTCTCAGCCTCCCAAGTACTGGGATTACAAGAGTGTGCCACCATGCCCAGCTGCATCTTGCTATTTTTACTTAAAATTATATTATGAGTGTTTTTCAAATTATTAAATAACTTAGGAAAACCCGCCCTATTGAGGAATTCTTGTTGTTTTTATTTTTCACTATTGAACATAGGCCATAGGTTTGTCCTTGCTTTTATTTAGACTTTGTACATAAGTTGCTAGTGCAGGTCTGATTACTTTCTCAGGATAATTCCCAAAGAGTAAAATTATTAGGTCAAAGGATATTAATATGTTTTAGATACTTGATTGCTAAATTTCTCTCCAGTAAACTTGTATTCAACAAACTCCTCGTGATAGTTGAGAGGGACAAGTCCATTTGACAACACTCGTCATTATAAAAACATCTTTCTCAATTTGTAAAGCAATCTGCATCTGGTTTTATTTTGCAAGTGAGAATTAACTGTTTTGCTTTTCCTTTGCTTATTTGTCTTTTTCTTCTTGTATTTGTGAATTACTTATTCTCACCCTTTGCCCACTTTTCTTTTGGGGGAGTCAAAGTTTCTTACTGATTTGTTTTTCTATTGATCCCTTTTCTTCAATCCTTCCTCATATAATATTGTAATTTAAAAAATCAGATTTCTTTTTGACTTTTCATAATTATTTTTCTAGAAATTTTCACACTTATGTAGTAAATATCTCAATCTTACCCATATGTACACCAGAAAGCCCCGGTGTGTTCATTAAGACACAGATTCTCAGGTCCCACCATTCAGTAACCCTGTGTTGTGCCTCTGGCACAAGTTTGTAGCAGGTACTCCAGATGACTGTAAATGAAATAGTGAATAAACTACACTGTGAAATAAAGTTAGTCCTCTGTATCCTGGGCTCCACATCTGTGAAGTCAGCCAACCACAGATCAAAAATATTCTGGGAAAAATAATTGCATCTGTATTGAACCTCTTCAGACTTTTCTTCTTGTTGCTATTCCCTAAATAATACAGTACAACAACTATTTACATAGAATTTATATTGCATTAGGTATTGCAAATAATCTAGAGATGAGATAGTATATGGGAGGATGTGCAAACAGGTTATATGCAAACATTAAGATACTTTATAGAAGGAACTTGAGCATTCACAGATTTTGGTATCTGCAGGGGGTCCTGGAACCAGCGCCCCATGGACGCTGAGGAATGTCTGCACTGCTTTGCTATTTCTTACCTTGGGTTATTAAAGCAACTAGAATTTCCTTTACTATATGCTTTACCCTAAAATATAAAAATATTTTTCCTAGCACCATTTACTGAACAGCAATGCATTTCCCTAATAATTTATGATTATGACTTTATAGTTTTTGCAATTTTATAAATATTTGAGTCTATTGCTGAGCCTCTTGCTTTCTCATTGATTTATTTGTTTATTCCCATATACTATTGCAATTGCTGTATCTTTTGGATATATCTAGCACTATGAACAATGACCTCTTCCTATTACTTTTCCTACTCAAAAATATTTTGGCAACTCTCACCTGTATAATTTTTAAAAAATCAGTTTGTTAAATTAAAATAATTCACTCGATTTTTCTTACTGGAATTGAGTTTAATCAATAAAATAATTGGAGGAGATATCATATGTGTGCCATGTTGTGGCTTCCCATACTAAAACATTAAAAACTTCTATGTATTTGTAGCTTCTTTTGTAGTTTTCTTAAAATTTTTCTAATTGTTTTCATATGTGTTAACTATTTCTTAAGTTTATTTTTGGTGCTGTATATTTAAAAATTATTTAAATTATAAACAGAACATTTCCTATATTCTTATAAATGACAATTTCTGGTGTATAAGAAAACTATTGATATTTTTTCACACTCATGTACTCAGACAACTATTCAACCCCTTGTTCTTGAAGTTTCTATGTTGGATCCCATAGGGCTTTAGAAAAGTATATAATGTTAAATTGTATCTTCCTTTTCGAAGTTGTATTTTTTCTTGCCTCATCAAATTGGCAAAAACTTCCATAATACTCAACAAATTGATGGTGCTAGCAAGCATATTTACCTTGTTACTTTAATTTTACTATCTAAAACATTTAAACATTTAATCATAGCTAAGTATCCTTCTGGCCATTGGTATAAAATAAATATTCTTCATTATGTTAAAGACTTCTTGTTTTCTGCAGATTTTATTAGCTAGAGATTCTGAATCATTTTAAAATATGAGCCTTACTTTGTCATGGCATTTTTCTTCATTATTGTTGTAGAACTTGATACAGTGATCATAGGGTTTTCCCCTCTAGTCTACTGATATGATAAAACTTCTATTCATCTATATTAAAATTGCTTTAGAAAATAAAATAAGTCTTATTGTGGTTTGTTACTTATTAATACCGTAGTCCTCACACGTATGGTTATGTTGCTATATCATTACCTGTTATAACATACATTGCAAATAATTTTAAATGCTGTTTAAAGTATTTAACTTTCCTGGATGTTTATTATTTTTTAAAATAGAGCATATTCAAGGTTACCATTTTTATTCTGATTATTTTTTTAAACGACAGAGAAAGGAATGGTGCTTCAGCTAAATTGCAGGAGTTTGGAATACTACTAGGTGAGCCACATGAGTCATGTGTAGAAAAATAGTTGGGATATTAGAAAAATAGTTGAGATATTATCTGGGTTATAATTTTCTAGGATTGCATCATAAGTATAATAATATCTAGGGTTATAGTTCCTGGACTTTTTCAGGTTTGGGTATTGCAGTTATTATGTATGTATATATCTAGCTCTGGCATGTGTATAAAATTGTAGCATTAATATGGTACTTATGTATATGTGTGTGTGCATATGTTTGTGATATACATATACTTAACAGATGGATAAAGACGGCTCTCATCAGCCAGGAATGGTGGCATATGCCTGTGTTCTTAGTACTTGGGAAGTGGAGACAGCATATCATAGGTTTGAGGCCAGCCTCAGAAACTTAGTGAGACTGTTTCAAAATAAAAAGATGAAAGGGCTAGGGGCATAGTTCAGAGGTGTAATGCCTATGGTTCAATCTCCAGTATATAAAAAAAAGATGGGTCTCATCACTTATATATGGTATCATTTTGGTATTCTAGCCATGATGAGAAATAATAAGTAGTTTAATGGTCTGCTCTTTTAGTTTAATTCTTTTTTAGCCTTCATTTAACTGTATCTTATATTAGACTCCAGACTTGTCAATTCTGCTGACTTGCCTGGCTCATAAAAAATGTTTCTCTTTTTACATAAAACACCTTTTTTTCCTGGTTACCCAAATATAGAAAAACAATTTTTCTTTTAAAAGTTTTATTTTTTTTGGAAGTCCTCAGAGGAGAAAGCTCTAAATTAGTTATTTTTAAACAATGTCAAGATTTTGACCACACCAAAATAAAATTTCATCCTTGTTTTTCCTCTATCCACATAAGAAGGTTCATATGAAAAATTATAGATAAGCAAGTGAAAAATATCTTTTCCTGATATTCCAGAACTTTGGAGCAAACTTTGGTTAAAATTTAGTTTGAAGATGCAAAAGATAGGCCTTGAATGGTGAGCAGAGGTGAATCCCTTCCTAGTGGCCTCAAGGGCAGACACCGTTTCTTCATTCTTGTCCTCTGCCTATTTCTGATCTGTAGTTTCCCATAGACGCCCTTGTCTAGATGGTTTCCCTCCCTTCATCTGGGCCCAAAGTAAGAGGGAGAGAGTCTTGCTCCATACGCAGGGAAGCAATCCTAGGCTACAGGAGTTATCAGACTTCAATGCTGGGCAGTGAGGGGAATGGGAATAGAGAAAGGAAGAGCATGCCAAGTGAGTCAGTATCCACGGCTTCTCCAATTCATCTTGAGGACAGGGATGCACAAAAATGTATTTCTTGCTTCAAAGGAGCGACGAGTGTCATTGCAGAATTCCCATTGGCTTTAGGGATATGAATGGAAGAATAGTTATTAACTAGTCTATTAACTAATAGTTTAATAACTATTAATACTCTGAAAGAGTAGATGAAGCTTCTGCATATTCTACACTTTGGTGTGCTCTAGGGAAAGATGGCCACGGGTTGGCCTATAGAGCTTTAGAGAGGTTTAAACTGTAGGAGTGAACTTGAGAGGCACCAAAATATCCGTGATACTCTAGGATTGTTCGAGGTGTTTCAAGGAATCTCTGGACATGAGGGAGAAGGAAGAATGCTGTAAAGTGTGTGGCAGGGTTCCTGGAAATATGTAGTGGGAGGGATCCTGTTGCCAAGAGCATTTTAAGAATGCATGGCAAGTACTGATTAAAGATTTGGTCAGTAGTAACTGCATTAGTTTGCTAGGGTTGCCATAAAAAAATACCATAAACTGGGTGGTTTAAAACAACAAAACTTTATTGTCTCCCAATTCCAGAGGCCAGAAGTCTGAAATGAAGGCGCCGGCGGCACCAGGCTCCCTCTTCAATCTGTAAGAGAATCTTCTTGCCTCTTCTGAGCCTCTGGGGCTCTGCCAGCAGCCTTTGGTGTTCCTGGGTTCAGAGCTGCATAATTCCAACCCTGCCTGCACTGTCACATTGTGTTCTCTCTGTGGCTGTGTCTTCGGATGGACATCATCTTATAAGGACACCAGAAATAATGCATTGGGGCCAACTTTACACCGGAATGACCTCATTTCATTACTAATTACATCTGCCACAACTCTACTTCCAAATAAGGTCACATTCTGAACTACTGAGGGTTAGGACTTAAACACAGCTTTTTTGGGAGGAACTCCATCCAACTCCTAATAATACCACATATACAAAGTAGGCTGGACACAGAAAGATCGTCATTCTGTTTTGCATTTAGGGGATCATCAGTGGATTTTGAGAGAGCTGAGAGCAAGAGGAAAGCCAAGTTAGGGAGTGTGAGGTGGAGACTGTTAGCTGTGAAAGGCAGAAAGAAAGACCAGAGGGCAGCACAAGAGTGTAAGACCCTCTGAAAGCCAATAGATGAACATCAGTAATAAGGAAAAGTAGCAAGTAATAGTTAGCAAGGATACCAACATAATAAAGTGATATTGGACTAAATGCTTTGATTCACTAAAAAATTATATAGTTATTCACTAAAAAATTATATAGTTTAGCCCTCCCTCCAGGAGGGCTAAATGTGCAATGTGTGCATGTATGATGTTCATACCCTGACATATATCAAAATGTATAATTACAATGCACCAATAAATGAACATTAAAAAAATTTAAAAAATTATATAGTTATTAAAATTCTACTATATTGGGATATATTTCTTATTAATATTAACTCCTAAGCTATTCTTATCAGTATCAAAGCACTGATAGAGGTTTACTAGAATCTACATATATAATTATTTGCATGCATGTATATATTCATATATAGTAAACATATACATTTTTATGCTCTTTTCTGTTTCCCAAGATTCCCTATATTACATGGTCACCAAAGGGAACAAGTTTGTCATAAGATGGGGTCTGAAAAGAAAAAGTCATTTACAGTTTATAATCTGATATATTTGTTTTCCTTCAGATTCTAGAAGATAATTTATTTTCATAGTTAAGTTAAAAGCTGTTTTATTATATTGGGGACTGGTGATATAGTTCAGTGGCAAACTGCCTGCTTAGCATGCACAAGGCCCTGGGTCCAATCCCCACCACTACAAAAAAAAAACAATTTTGAATTTATCCCCCAGAACTTGCCAGAGCAATGAAGACTTGAAAGACTTAAGATTGTTCTCTGTCAAACAAACCTCCTACATTTGAATATTTATGAGTATGTGCCATAAATACACTCTAAAACACAAATTGAATGTGTTTTATTGTATATTAATGAACATTTTGATTAATTAAACTGATATTAAAATTGTGCAGCAACTCCAGAGTTGTTTAATTCAGAACAATATTTGGTTTCAGTGAAAATCTGAATCATGAATATTACCTACACATGTGGTCTTATTTTCTTTCATAAACTCTCTCCTAGGAAAAGTACACAGAACTGTTAAAGAAGTACCTAGACTTCTCATGGGCTACAGTCCTGGTTTGGGCCAGCTCTGGACATGCCGGCATTTTTATTTTTGTCAGTGAAGTCCTATCTGAAGGCACTAATGTTTGTCATTCTTGCACAGGAAACCACATGCAGCCTGGAAGGGAAACGGTTGCTGACCAGGTTCAACGTTGCCCCCCTCAGGAGTACCTCTGCAATAGAAAGTTTTCATTACCAAGAAACTGCTTAAAGAGCCGGGATGCAGTCAAGCCAGGGAGAGTGAACTTCTATTTTAAAATACAAATAAAAATGATATAGCCGGGCGTGGTGGTACATGCCTGTAATCTCACTCCTTGGGAGGCTGCTGAGACAGGAGGATCACAGGCTTGAGGCCAGCCTCAACAACTTAGTGAGATCCTGTTTCAAAATAAAAATAAAAAGGTTTCAGGGTTTGGTTCAGAGGTAGAATGCCCTGGGTTCAATTCCTAGTTAAAAAAAAAAAAATACAGAAACCACTGTTCTCCATCTAAGCTGGAGGCCCAAACAGATCCTGCCTGATGAATGTGCAGACACTGGCTTGACCCCAAACTCTCCCTGCTGTGCTTTCCACGCGTCTGTGAGGAAGCTCTGTCCGTAACAGAGTGTGCCAGACCCAGGGGCTTTTCCAGTGTCTCATGACTCTCAGGCAACGGAGCTTCGTCATTCAGCCTTCAGCTGGGCTGGTCATAGTCTGTTCAGTTTAGCTTTGGGAAGCTGCCCCCTGACGGGCTTTGGTGGTAGGAAATACCTGGACTCAGAAGCGGAACTGCTGAAGTTGACCCCAGAATGGACCCTGGACTTTGGACCCTCCTAGATGACACAGTTGCTTGCCCTCCTGTTATCAGCCTGGAAACCTCATCAAGTGATACATTTCCAACCCCCTGACTGTCTTGTGACCAACTCGAAGGTCTCAGGCAAAACTCAGTCCAAAAGGATTGTCATAACGTTGTTGACTGGACTCTGTCTCAGGAAAAGTTAGGCATGTCCTGGCAACTTTTATGCTCACACCACTAACTCTGAGAGGTCAAGGGTTTCATGTGGAACAGTAACATTATTAAATTAAGTCGTGAACACAGCTCTGTGGAGCCGACTCATCCCTGGTTGTCCAGGGAGGCTGTCGAAGGCTGAACCGTGCACTTTCTCAAAGTCAACGGCAGCGGGGATGAGCAAAGGGTTGGTTGTGTAAACCGGAGCCTGGACAAAGGCAAAGTCAATACTCGAACTGCTGTCAGTCTCCCTGGACTTCCACACGTGCCCGAGTGTGCTGCTCAGAAGATTCGGGAGTAAAATGAAGACAAATGTTATATGCTGGTTGTTCTGATGTAACTGTCACCATTGCGGGGCACGCGCTCTCCATGAGAACCCTTCTGCTTCATTAATCACACTTTCTTTTGAAAATGTGACTAAGTGTAAGTGATGTCAATTTCTACTGCTGCTTGTGCTCTACAAATAGGCTTTGAGTACTTAATCATGTTTGGTAGATGCTAGAGTTTCTGTGTTGGACATGAGCAAGATTATTATAATATGTGATATAGTAAAATATTTATTTTATACACAGAGAGAAATATTCTATCACTGTTATTTACATTCCTGTACAAATTGGGTCTGGCTGCACTAAGGAGTTCTATTTTCTAAAGAATAAGTCTTGGGAATGACTTCATCATAGCTTTGAGTTATATCATGAAACAAATACAGGCTCAGGATTTATTTATTTATTTTTTGCGTGGTACAGGGGATTGAACCCAGGGGCATTTTACCCTGTGAGCTACACCCTCACCCAGGCCTATTTTATTTTGAAACAGGGTCTCACTAAGTTGCTGAGAGAGTCTTAACTAATTTGTCGAGACTGGCTTGGATCCTGCGATCCTCATGTCTCAGCCTCCCAAGTAGTGGGATTATAGGCATGGGATTATGCACCTGGCTAAAATAATTATAGGCAGACAAGTTACAGAATTACTTCAGGAATTTGTGTGTGTATAATGCATTTTTAAAGGGAAATGGAAGAAATCACGATTAACGATAAACAGTTAAATTATGTCTTAAATATAGTTATAGTGAGGGGATATTTATTTATTTAAAGGAGCAAAGAGGGCAGAAATTAGAGTGACCAGCAGGGGGCTTCTTTTAGGTTTCCTCTGGTCTCCCTTTTAAGACCAAAACTGAAAATATATTTTGCTTTGTAGTTTTATAAATAAGGAATGAAAGGGGGAAAACAGGGCTCCTACATTTGCATTGCTTCTGCTAGTCTAAACACATATTCCTTCTCTTCAGTTACTTCCACTCTTGAACCTCCCTTTCCACCACTCTTCTTTCTCAAACCCTATGAGATGCGGTCCCTGCTGTCCTGATTTGCCACCAAGGCCTCTTCTCCATCCCAATCAATTTCTGTCTCTGAAAACTTCCCAGGGAGGTCTTGAATTACAGGCTCCCACCAGCCATAAATTAAAAGTTAATTAAGAGCAAAGGAGCGTATTCTAGTTTGATATATTAAATGGTAGTTACAGAAACCTCATTTTATTCCCAACCTCCATTTGGGAGGGACTTTCTGAACTCGTGAGCCTGAGTAGTAGCATGAAAGGTAGGGAATGGCCATGTAAAGTGACATTTAAAAGAGTGCTATGTTTTCTCACACGTTTAAGAGTTTCTGAAAGACTCCAGAATGAGTGAGCAGATTCTGATCAATTTTAGAACAGATTTCCAAATTATCTCCTTGTCGTTTCTTATATACATAAAATTTTACCTCCTTTTTTTTCTTTCTGTCTGGGACAATTTTTATAAATGTAGGCTCAATAACTTTAATAATAGGGCAGAACAATTTACCAGATAGTGAATAGAAGGTAAAATGGTGACATTTTGTGTTACCTGAGTGAAATCTCAAGAGAAATCGAAACGGACCTCATATAATTTTTCAAATAAGAATAGATCCTGATAGAGAAAGCAAGGAATATATCTTGAATGAGTTTTGAAGTTCTATGGAATTCAAAAGTCAGGAATTCCAAGTTTAATATGTGTTATGGTTTGAATTTAGAATGTTCCTCTAGACCTTTTGGAGACAAGGCAGACATGCTGGAGGTGGGGCATGGCTGCTAAGGAGGAGTCCCTGGGGGCGTGGCCTTGGAATTATATATGGTCCCTCTGCCCCTTGCTTTCTCTCTCTCTCTCTCTTGCTTCTGGCCTCCATGATTTGAGAGCAGAACACCTCCACCAGTGCTCTTTCTCTGTCTCCTACTGCCACGCCCTGAGTTCCACAGATGCTACCTGGCCTCACATGGACTGAACCCCTGAAATCTCCAGAACCGTGAGCAAGTAAATCTTCCTTCCTCTAAGTTGTGCTGGTCAGGTGTTTTGGACATGTCAGTGAGAATGCTGACTGAAACAATATGCAAGACACAAAATTATGCTAGGGTTTTGTTTTAACTTAGAGAAAATGAAACTCTGATAGGTTGAATATCATACATATAGTAGAAAGCAGCTGTGTCCCAAACTGGGATGTGTGACATTGGGACATGGGTTTTTGAAACTGCAGGATGAGACTGCAGTTTCTTCGTACTATGACAATTTATATGGGGACAGGGGACAAAAGATTAGTAATTTAACTGGCAAATAATTGTATGCTACTTTAAATACAGCTATGTTATAAAGTAGAATATAAAGCTGAAATTATTTGTGCTATGGTCTGAGTGTTTATGTCCCTCCCCAAATTCATATTTTGAAATCATCACCCCAAGTTGATGTTATTAAAAAGTGGGGCCTTTGGGAGGTCATTAGACCATGGGGGCAGAACCCTTATAAATGAGATTAGTGTCCTATAAAAGAGTCCAGTAAGAGACCCCTCACCTCTTCCACCATGTGAAGACACATAAGAAGGTACTTTCTATGAGCCAGAAGGTAGACTCTTATCAGCCACCAAACCTGCCAACACCTGATCTTGGATTTCCTAGCCTCCAGAACTGTGAGAAAGAAATTCTTATTGGTTATGATCCAACTAGTTTATGACATTTTGTTATAGCAGCCCAAATAGACTAAGACAAATTATTCAAGATGAGCCTTTACGAAGTTTTGAAAAGACATAGCCCTGCTATAACTTGACTCCCTTGATTATATTAGTTTAATAAATGTTTTGTCAGCCAAACTATCAGAGTTCTTTTCATGACAGTGTGGTTGACTGATGTGACCTCTGGCATGTTACTTGACTTTTCAGGCATTGGCAAAAGTGGTCACAACTTTTAACCCATTTAAGAAATTATTAGAAAATCAGGATTACAGATTATTACCTTCAACAATTTATATAGATAAAAGCATAAATATATCAACATAAGTATGTTTATTCAAAAGTTTGGGATCTACCTGAGAGGAAAAGAAGAGAGAAAGGTTGGAAGCAGAGATATCATGACTTATTGCAAAAACATAACTGTGATTTACATGTACTTGCATGTAAAGTAAATTATGCCCATTATCTATGGGCATAATTTGGCTGAAATTTAATAGGTTCCCTCTCTGTTCCTAAAAGAAGAGGTCAACACGATAAAAGAATTCTTTTATCTAGTTGTGGTAGTATAGTTCCTGGGAATGACATTACAGTGCAACTTACTTGATCCAAATTATTGCTCACTATCAGTATAACTATCCCAAGGAAAAGACGCCCTTTGATATTATAACAGACCTCTGATGAGCATTAATGGAAATGTGCAAAAGAAGGCCCTTAATATTCTTTCTTTTAAAAATTATATCACTCCCCATTTCTTTTCATTTATTTTTCTTCTGCTCTTATGTGAATTGGAATGAGAAATGACAGTTAATGATATAGTCACGCATTCATTGAGCATGGTTATCCTCTGAATTTTCCTTGCCTAGTTATTATATTTTTTGAAAAACTTTGAAAAATATTAAGAGGAAAATTAAAATTAGATCAGTCAATTGCAGGGTACTAATTTTTAATTAAAACATGTCTAATTCTTTTGCAGGTGTAGGCTATTCATATCCAACTGCACAAAGCTTTAGTGCCAAAGAAGAGGCTAACTGATTTTCTTTCCCCTATATTCCTTCTTCACACAGTATATTGTCCAGTATTTTGTGCTGGAGGCCTCAACAAACAAACAAACAACAAACAAACTGCACTTAACCAATTGTATGCTGAAAAGGGCATGATAAAGTGATTATATCAATGGATTTAATTTCCACTGACAAGTCCTTTGGTTAGTGACATTCCCATCCTTAGCCTAGCCTGACTGTATGATTTGCTTGATCAATGGGATTATAGCAGAATATATACAACTGAAATGCATTTCCGCTTCCTTATGCAAGCCCTGGGCCACTGCCATGAGAACACACTTTAAAAGGAGTCCACTGAGGGGAAACTGAGTTTTCCCTGTGATTCTATTAAGATCAGCTAACTACAGCTAACTAACCAGCTGGTAGCAGATGCATACATGAGCCCACTTGAGATCAGGTGAGCACAGCCCAGCGCATCAGAACTGCTCAGCCAAACCACTCATTGAAAGAAAATAATAAGTGGTTGTAGTTTTTAGCCATTAAGTTTGGAGTAATATGTTATGCAGTAACAGCTGATAGGTACAGGGTCATTTGTCTTAGACTTCCTGAATTAGAGATGAGAAATTGAAACTGGTGATATAAATTTTCTACAGATTTACCAACACACTTCCCTATTTTAGATTTGCAAACTCTAGTTCTAAGTTATGTAAAAGCCAAAAGACCTAATTATGATGCATTTCTCAATCCTTATCAGCTAATTTCAGGTGATAATGTAATAAGCAATGTTTCCTAGAATTATTTTGATTAATGTTAGATTTAAAGATTTTTTTCTAGGCTAGGCTGTATGTTGCATTATGAAATTGTCATTCATGTGAAGTTATTCTCCCGTGCAATGCAGAAGGCTCATTTGGTGTGCTGAATTTGTACTTGCTTTTGATGTTTAAAGGGGCTAGTTCTGTGAAACATATTACAAGTGTTCTCTAGAAACTGGAACAGTTTCCAATTGATTTCAAGTTGCAATTCAAATTGTTGTCTTTCACATATAACAACCACATTGTGTCAGTTTAGGACTTCTCAAAAACCACTAGAAATAAAATCCTACATTTTGAAAGTAGAGTAAAGGTTACTTAACAATAAATATAAGGGCAGGAATCATAAGGGCCACGAGATTTCCTTTCAATTGTGACTTGTTTTTGAATCTAAAGTATGGAGCTTTTTACTGCATAATACCTTTCTCATGGCATTGTATTTGGACTGAGAAGTGTATAGATTCCGAATGGTTTTCTGTTCCAATGGTTTGCTGATTAATGTGATTTCCTCCTATTAAGCAGAAATCTCATTATCTTTAGAATGCCTTAATATCAAGATACAGTAGATTATTAAGGATGCAATATTTTTCATCTTTTTTTGGTATTGTGGATAGGCAGTAATTAATACTCCTTAAATGAAAATTTTCTCTTCTTATGTGGGCTTTCCTTTGAGAACCAGGTTTTCAAACTATATAGTATTGAAATTGATTCACTCTGATTTTCCTTTATTTATTGAGCGTGTGCCTTTATATCAGTTTTGCAGTGTCAACAGTTAATTACAGTAAATCTATGTGTGTTCCGAAGAAAGTTGGTTAGCTCATTCATTGTGTATGTGTGACAAGGTTTTAAGAAATTAGGTGGATAAACTGTAAAATATAAATAGTTCATACAGAAGAGATATGCCTAAAATTTTAAAGATGTGTTATTCCATTGTCAAAATTCAGAAGAACCTTTATGGATATTATTGTAATTATTATGTTGTTCCTAGTCAGAGTTATTGAGTCCTCTCATGAGAAAGCAATTCATCCTGACACAGTTTAAATCTAATAAATAAAAAACAAGCTTTTATCTCAAATCACCTTTTCCTATTTCTTTTATTTCTTTCTCCTCAAATTTTGGTACTCATTAGGAAGAAGAGAACAAAGACTTAGAGCTTTTAAATAAGGAAGGAATAAGCTTTCTTTAGGCATAACTCACTTTACTTAACAACTTTGTCCCCATAAACCAAGGTATAAATTAGATCATGTGTGGTAAATGGAGAAATTTCTGAATACATTTTGGGGACATATGGACTTCTAGAATCAAGAGCAACTCCCTTTTAAAAATAAATCTTATTTATTTATTTAAGTACTGGAGATTTGAACCCAGAACTTGGTACATGTTCGGCAACTGCTCTACCAGTGAATTATACTCCTAGCCTTAAAATAAATATCTCTTACAAATTTGTATTCTCTTTCTCTGTGTGTGTGTGTATTTTTTTATTTCTTTGCTTGTTTTTTTGCAGTGCTGGGGATCAAACCCAGGGTCTGGTACATGCTAGGCAACTGCTCTACCACTCAGCTACATCACCAGCCTCAAATTTGCATTCTTGAAAATTAAAATAATTAAATCTTCATTTAATTATCACTTAGACCATCTTATTCCAAAATTTCCATTTGCACTTTTCTCACTATTTCTGAACCTATTAGAAGAGGGAAAAAAGCAAACATGTTGAAGTGATATGAAAAATTAAAAACCCTTGAAACAAACTCCTAGTGAATTAGTTATCTACATAACATAACAAAGTACCCCCACATTAGAGGCTTAAAACAGCATACATTTAGTATTTTCCTGTTTCTGTGGGCCAGGAATTTAGGAGAGGCTTAGCAGGAGGATGTGCTGCTTAGCCTCCTCCCCGATGCAGTACTGTGTTGTCAGGGGCTGTGGTCTAACCTCAAGGCTGGACTGAGGAAGGATGCGCTTCCAGGTTCACTCATGTAGTTGTTGGTAGGATTCAATTCACTGTGGCTCTTGGTCAGAGCACCCCGTTCTTTGCAGACTGTTGACTGGAGGTTGTACTCAATGCCTCGCCACATGGCCTCTTCAGCATGGCAGCTGACTGTACCAAAGTCTGCAAGGGAGAGCCAGCCTCAACTTCCCTTGTCTTAAATTATAAACTTGCATATGAAACATAGGGGCAAAGTACACAAGATAATCTATATCACCTTCAGGCTTCCAGTTTCTAGCATCTCCAGGCACGGTTAACATCAAATTAACCCAACACATGATTTATTCTTATTTGGGTGTTTTAGTATTGCAGACTACTTGTTGTATAACAACTTATTGTTGTTAAGTAGTTATTGTTTAACTACTTTATTGTATAACAAATGAAGGGATTGTAAGATAGGTTATTATGCCTCAACTATTATATAAATTATCTGAAATAAGTGAAAATATCTTTCTAAAGTCTATTTAATGAAAACAGTAACCAGATATTGATCATCACATTGTTTCCTATCTGGGATAAAGAATTTTTATCTTTGGATAATACAGGTTCAATATTCCTATTTAAAAAATCCCAAATCTGAAACTTTTGAGTGCTGACATGAAGGCACAAGTAGAATATTCCAGACCTAACCCCATGTGATGGGTTGTAGTCAAAACGCAGGCATACTAGTAGTACTTTGTAAAATTACTTAAGGTAATGTGCATAAAGTGAATATTCAAACTAGATGAATTTTGTTTTAGACTTGGTCCCATCCCTAAGGTTTCTTCAATATTCAAAAAATATGAAAAAGTAAAAAATCCAAAACATTTCTGGTCCAAGACATTTTGGATAAGGGATACTAAATGTGAATTTTATGATTGGCAACATCTTAATTAATGATCTCCAGTTGTATTATTATTTTATGTTCTAGTACGTAGAATCTTATATAGAAGCTCTTATTTTTAAAACAAAGCAATTACTATTTTTGTGGATAGGTATGTTTAAAACAAACAGATCAAGACAGATGGTTAGGATATATGCAGCAAGACTATGAATAAAATTTCATGGGCTTGGGCATTATTTCATAAATGAAAGAACCCTAGTGGGTATGAAGCTTGCCCTAATGTTTTACTATTTCAACTCCAGAAGATCATATACTGGACCATGATTTATCTATGTATCCTTTCAACATTCCCTCAGTATTCACTAGGATGCTACTGCAGTTTATTTTTAAGGATATAGACCCTGAAGACAGATTGACACCTGTTTTTCAACCTCAGCTTTACTCCTTGCAAACTGTATTGAGTTGCACAAACATGCCTTCTTTGACTCTTAATATTGTCACTTATAGGCATGATAATAATGTCTACACTTAAGGATTATGGTGAAAATTAGAGATAATGTGCATTAAACACTTGGTATATTGCAGGCATTCAACAGATAATATTAGAAACTGCAGTTTGCCAGAAACCAAGATGAAAACCACATAAGGTCTACCTCCAAATACTTAAAGAGGGAACAAATGTAGAACAGAGTTATGAACAAGCTGTAGTTAAAAAAAGAAAGAATGATTTAGTCTTTGAGAAAGTCATAAAGCATTCACATGATAGTTGACATTTGAGATGGTTTAGAAGAAGTAAATTGAATGTGCAGGAGAAGAGATATTTTAACTACGGAGAATTATGTATAGTTACAGAAAGTATGAAAGGTCAGGCAGAATACCAAAACCCCCAAGTGTTTGGCTTATCTAGAGCACAGGGCTTTCCCAAACTCTCCCTCCTGCACCATCCTGCTCTTTCAAGATTCCAGTACAGCATCATCTGGTCTATTAATCACTCAATACAGATGTCCCCTTCCTTGACTTACAGTGGGGTTGTATCCTGGTAAGCCCATCATAAACTGAAAATATCATGAGGTGAAAATGCATTTCCTATGCCCAGCCTACCTACAGAAACACAGCGCACTGTTGAGTACGGTTGCTCACCCTCATGATCATGTGACTGACTGGGCTCTGTGGCCTGCTGATTCCCAGCATTGCGAGACAGTACAGGACAGCCTGCTAGCCCAGGAAAGATCAAAATTCTAAATCTGAAGTATGATTTCCTCTGAATGCATATTGCTTTTGTACCATTGTGACGAAGAAAAAATCATAAGCTGAACCATCTTAAGTCGGGGTCCTCTCTATATATTACCCAGAAAAATCACTCACTCTCTCTCTCATGCTCCTACTATACCCACAAACATGGTCTTTACCACTCTTGTAATCTTATGTTTGCTTCTCTTTCCTCTCCACTACGTTGTAAATTTCACAAATTCAGTGACATAACTTGCTCGCTATTATGTTTTTGCCATTCAAAGTAATAAACAACAGTAATTCTAATAAAGATTTCATCAGTGAATGAGTGCCAGAACAATGGTAGGAGATTAGAAGTCTTAATGAGTTGCTAAGCAAAGGATTTTAGATTTTCTTCCTGTTGGTAAGAGAGCTGTTGTGGGGAGGAGAGAGAATCAGGGAGCTGAGATACTGACATGGAAGGTAGCACAGTTGTACTAGATAAGGGCTCTGGGAGAGTGGTGAAGATTGAGGGGAAGGAAAATATGTACAACACTTTTATGACTGGGAATGGACAGTTGAAATTTCAGCTGGAGGGGAGTAATTGAAGATACATTCCATTTTAAGCATGTTGAGCTTGAAGTTTCTGCAGAGCACTTGTCAAGAAGCAGTTGTAGATATTTTATAGGAAGTTGGGAGAGTAGCCAGTGTTGGAGAGAGAAATTTGGGGATGTAGGTGACATTAAAATTGTGAAGATAGTTGATATTACCCAAGGAAAGTCTGCAGACTTAGAAAGTCTGAGAAAAGGAGGGGGAGGGTCAAGGAAAGAACCAGGAGAAACAATATCTAAGGGGTGACAGGAGAAAAAAGAGCTAGAATGGCAGAGTGGGAAAGATCAGAAAGAGAAGACCCTATATTTGAACTTAAGTTC